>JACERP010000314.1:0-88533 GCA_014080715.1 Scenedesmus sp. NREL 46B-D3
AAACACCTAAGTAAATGGTCAATACAAATTAGTAGCCATACAGATCTCAGGCGGACAAATCACACCAGTGCACTTGCCACCAGCGCTGGCTCTGCCATGAAAACGGTGTTGGCAAATTAAAGCTGCACAGCAACGGTCGCAACTCCCTGCGAATACCATTGTAGCGCTCCTAGGCTGTGCCAACCCCACCGATTCCCTTCTGGTTGTGTCAATCACACTGTACGCAACCACCCCGCCTGTGCGCAATGGCGTCATACCAATAACCTCCGTAATGTGTTAGGCCATCGCTGACGCTGCCGGTCATGGTCATATGCACCACGTCGTGCCAACAAGAGCACGTGCACCAACAGCATGCTGACACTACCACCGGGTCGACTGTTGCACACGTCAGCTGCTGTGCTCAGGTGCCATCACTGCCAGGTCAAGGTCGTCAGGCACGCTGCGCCGCAAGCTGCAAGCGATGTGGCGCCGCGCCTGCGCAGCGCTGCCGGCCCTGTAGGCCAGGTCAAACATGGCGCCCAGGTTGAACAGGGTGCACTCCTGCAGCGGTTGGCGGGATGGAGAGATACAGCAGGGAAGTTGGCATCGGCCATGACGACGAGGCAAGTCAGCCTCTGCTCGTCACTGTAGCCACAGTACAACTTAACGCTAATCCAGTGGCTGGACAGGTGCACCAATTCATGCAGGGCACAGCACGGCAGACACACAACGGTACACACTGCAGCAGATCTGCTCGATCATCAATGCTGTGGCATGCTGCATGTAACTGCGCAGCAGCAGCAGCACAAGCAGCAGCAGCAGCAGCAGCAGCAGAAGCAGCAGCAGCAGCAGTGTCGCCCACCGCCCACCTGTGCAAGCTCTGCAGGGTGTTGTTGCAGCCCTGCTTCCAGGCAGCTGATTGCCTCTGTCAACTGCCCCATGTGCAGCAAGCACACGGCACTATTGGCTACAGCCACACCATCCACGGCTGATGGCGCTGCAGCCATCGCTGCTGCGGTTGTCTGCTGAACTTTACTATCAGCAGCATCAGCGCCATCAATGCCGCTGCCTCTGCTAGTAGCTGCTGCTGCTGCTGCTGCTGCAGCTAGCTGCTGTGCGGTGTCATACTCATGCAGGGCTGCCGTCATGTTGTTGTTCAGCGCGTGGTAACAACCCCAGTTGTGGTGCGCCAGCTGCTGCAGCCGCAACAACCCACGTGCCTGACCCTGCTGCTGCTGCTGCTGCTGCTGCTGCTGTTGCACCAACTGCTGCACTGTGCTGAAGCAGCGGTGTGCCTGCTTCAGCACGTTCAGCTGCAGGTACAGCCGCCCTGCCAGGCTCCAGAGCTGGCAGTCAGCGGGCTGCAGCAGCAGCTGCCCATCCAACAGGTGCAGTGCAGCTGCCACCGCGCCGGCCCGCCAGCAGTGCGCCACCAGGCTGCAGGTGACGCCACACAGCCGGTGACGGCACAGCGCTGCTGCTGCAGCTGCTGCTGCTGCTGCTGCTGAAGCTGAAGCTGGGGTGCTGCCGGTGCCCTGCCTCTGCTGCTGCTGCTGCTGCTGCTGCTGATCAGGGCGGACAAGGTCAACATCTGACCGCACCACGCTCTGCTGCTGCTGCTGCTGCTGCTTTGAAGAGAAGTCCTGCTGTTGGTGGGCAAGCTGCTGCAGCTGCTGCTGGCAGTGGGACCGCAGCTCATGCAGCAGGTCCATGGTGAGGCTGCTGTCGCCCTGGCAGGCTGGCAGCTGGGCTCGCAGGTACAGCAGGCCAAACGGCACAGCCACACAGCAGCCAGCACCTGCAGGAGACACAGCGGCACCGCAGCCCTATTGATAGTGCAATCAACATGTGGCACGGCAGTATGCAAGTGTTAAGCAACTGACTGACCTGAGCACTTCCCTGGTGGTGCTTGTGTATGGAAGCAATCCCCTAATGGGCAGGCTACTACTGGCTTGAGTGCACAACCTCTTCACATGTTTTCGTGTCAACACGATGTTTATTAGTGGAACAGGTCAATGTGGTCAGCAGCACCTGCTCTCCAGACGGCAGTGTGCTGCATGCAGCCTCACCTCGTCCCTGATGCTGCTGCTGCTGCTGCCCTGGTAGGTTACAGGCTTGCTCCAGCTGCGCCAGCTCATCACCTGCTGCCTCATATTTACGCAGCCGCATCAATGCATGTACCTTGAAGGTGGCAAACGCCAGCTCAGCATCATGTTGCTCTTGCGATGGATTAATTGCTGCGTTCTTGGCTGCTGCTGCTGCTGCTGCTGCTGCTGCTGCTGCTGCCTTGTAGTGGCCTGCAAACTCTAGCACGTTGTGCCACTTGCCCTGTAGAACGTGCATGCATATTAAGCACGTAAGTTCATCCGTGCAGTCATAACGTTAGTGGTTGGTCCAAACAAAAGCATCACATGCAGGAAGCATCCAGCCTGAAGGCTAGCAGAGGCATGTGCAATGTCGCTGCCATTACCTACACTGCTGTTGCTGCTGCTTCTATTGTTCACCTCGTGAGCATACTCGGAGAGCTTTTGCAGCTTTAGCTGCACATCAGGAGCAAGGCAAATCTCCATACACGGCACACGGCCAGGGAAGCAGAAGGCTTGTTGATGGCAATGGTGGTGCCCAAATGCTGCTGATGTGTTGCAGATGCGCCCCCTGCACGAGTCGAATTTTTACTCCAGTACAAGTGAAAGAAGGTGCGCTTCAATGGGCTTAATTCCTGCACACACGACCGTTCATCGTGCTAGTTCCGAGATGAGCATCGCGTACATGCACCGACGCTCTAGAGTCGACATACAATTAGTATCCAGCACGCAAACGCAGTTCTCTAGGTACCCGGAGCTTTTGGTAGGAGATTAATTAATCATGCTGTAGCTGTAGGTGGGGTGGGTTTGTCAGGACCTGGCGCCCACTACAGCACCTCATTCGACCCCCCCAACCACCACACGCATTCAGCAAACCTACTGTTGAACAATGCACATGCTTCAAAACAGTTGTGCACAGCAAAGTAAGCACAACACACCAGATGCTGACAGCACTCAGTGGTCTCAAGACAGTGACTGGCCACCCACGTGACCATGCAATATCCATGCAACCACTGAATTGCGACTCAACTGTACTGCACAGCCAATCAGGCTGTTGTCACAATCCAGTCATCAAGATATGCTGCAGCAGCACCACCCATCTTCTTTCAAGCAGAAAGGAAAAAGGAGAAAGGCATGCAGCATTGCATTGCCCGGTCAGTGTGCGAGTGCAGGCGGGCCAGTTGTCAGTACATCCAGGAGCCAGTGGTCAGCCTTGCCAGCCTCTGGTGTCAGCACTGCCATCTGGTGACGTGCAGCAGCTGCAACACTGCCACAGGAAGGCACCAGGCACTGCAGCTTCACAACCAAGCATCAATAACACACATTATGCATGCCCATGCACCAACCGCCAACACAGCACCAAGAGCCATGCCATCAAAAGCACCAGCAAAGCATCATGCATGCACATGCAGCAACCACCAACACCCCACCCTCCAACAACCAAATCATCAAGGCACCACCACAGCATCATTGAAGCACCATCCCTGGTCATGGCTACAATTGCATGCCATGCTCATCAGCAGATTAGTAAAAAATTCACAACTTGCACCTTGTACCACGATACTTTTATGCAGCAGTCTGTTCCAGTAGCAGCAACACACAAGCTGGCAGCAGAATCAAGCAAAATACCAGCCACCATGCCCCACAAACAAAAGTTCAGTACATAAAGAGTCTTGTACCCGGCTGCCAGTCTCCAGCACCGCCGCGAAACCCACTCAGTGACAAAACCCAGGCACGACAGCGTCATGCTACATGCCATGTAGTACGAGAATCAAGATCATGCTGTCAATTGCCCTTTTATTGCACTCTACACCACAAAGCAAGCCGCACGCAGTTACAGCAAGCCGCACGCAGTTACAGCAAGCCGCACGCAGTTGCAAGCCGCACGCAGTTACAGCATCGCCTAGATAGTAGATCCTGACACATTGCCAGCCGCTGGATGTATTGCCAACGTAACTCAGATCAACAGAGAACAAAACCCAGGATGCCGAATGTTCAACACGTTGCCCACCATCTGTGCGTGCACGCCTCATTCTTCCAGGTTCGTGTGGCACAGAAGTGCAAAGGATGCTTCTGCCCGGCTTGATATAAAGACGCCAGGTTGCCCCCGTCACTGGCTGCCCACTCCACTGGCCAGGGCACTGCTTCCTGCCTCTACTTCTTTGCCGCTGGCTCGTCGCCAGCGAGCACGGCACACGTCGCACCCTCCTGCTGCTGCTGCTGCTTCCGGGCCTCCTGCTTCTGCTGCTGCCGCCCCACGCACGTGATTCGCCCGTCAACCTTGGGTGCCACCGCGTAGCGCCCCGTCTGCGGGCACTTGATGCAGCCGCCGGTCGTGATCAGGTCTGTCTGCCTGTCGCGGCCCTTGTGCTTCAGCGCCTGGGCCCAGCGCTTGGCGAAGGTGGCCACCTTGATCTTGGGGTCCAGCAGGTTGAGCACCTGAACACGGGTTCGAGCAGGATGTTGGCGGATGACCCTCGCGTGCACAGTAGCTCTAAAAATCAATTTTGTTTAGTTATCAATTTTTACGTAGAAGAGACCAAGGTAGTACCATTGGTCTTGCAGTCCAGCACGTGGAGTGGTACTACCTTGGTCTCTTCTACGTAAATGTTAATATTCACTCCACGTGCTGGCAAGTGACAGGCATTGCCTGGTGTGCGTGCTGGCCGTAAGGACCCTTTCATCAAGGGCAGAGGTGTCGATTGGTTGAGCACTAGCTGTGGATGCCAGCAAAGGGTTGCGGCTGGAGACTTGGCACGCATTGCCCTTAGTACTGCGGACGACATCGGCGGCAGTTGGGGAGCACTGTCGCTGCACCGTGGACTGCTAGGCCTTTGGGTAGCATCTGCTGTTGGCCTGACAACCAGTCAGCACGTCGGAGCTGCTCTGACGGCGGCAGCACCCAAGCCCTGAGACAGTGGCCCTGGCCAACCGCCAGCCACGACCCAACTCCAACCAAGCGGCGGCCACATCCACACCACCACGGCCTAATCATGCAGCAAAGCTGCTTCGCCTCACCTCCAGCATGTTGAAGAAGTTGCGCAGCACGGTCTGCATGCAGGGGGACACCTCGGCGTCCATCAGCACGGGGCAGCCCTGAAGGAGCAGGCAGGCGGGGAAGGCAAGGCAGGGGAAGACAGGGCGGGGGCGGGGGGGCTGGACAGGGCAGACCTTCATACACCCCGTTCAAGGCAGACAACATGGACACAGACGCCCAGGGTTCAGCAGCAGCTAGGCACTTTGTGTTTGGTATCCTCATTTGTGGGCTGATGGCCCAGCACAGGTTGCGAGGCTGCACACACCCTGCGTAGCTGTGATCCCCCGCGCTCACATGCAGCATGTCGTATCCATCCTTGCCCTCTGCTAGGTACGCCTTGGTGGCCAGGGCGTAGGTCTTGGACGCGTCCAGCGGCGCGCGCTCGCTGCCGGTGGTCACCGACTCGGGCAGGATGCGATGGCCGGGCGGCTTGGAAGGGTCAAAGGCGAAGCGGATGCCGCTGACCTGCGGGCAGGCGGTGACGCGCAAGTGTGTGTGGGGTGTGTGCTGACTGGCTATCGCTGCTCAATGACTGTTTTCTGCACAACCTGGATCGACCCGGGTGCCGCTGACCTGCTGGCCATAGCAGCGACACGCAAGGCGCAGCATGTGCTGCTGTAAGGCTGTGTTGGTGCGCAAGTGTGCTGCAGGCAAGCACCCAACAGCAACGCTTTGGATGTGCTGGATGTCTTGGCAGCATGCTCTTGGCTCACATAAGCGCGAAGCAACCAACGCAACCAGCGCCATCCATGAGCCCGCTGCTTGTGTTACATATTCAAAGTTGCAGCGTGAAACAGCAAAGCTGCCGAGCACCCTAGTGCTGCTTATCGCCGCACGCTGGGAAGCGATGCTCAACGCAGTGCCAGCAGCAGCCCGAGCCTGCTCACAGCAGACATGAAGACAGCCACTGGGATGCAACCTAAACACTGCTCACCTGAGGGAAGCGCCCCTCAAGCTTTGGGTACATGCTTACTCCATTCTCCAGCGCTTCCAGCAGCTGCTGGCCAGTGGCGCGCAGCACCACTGTGTCGTCGATCATCGGCAGGATGCAGGCCAGGTCGCGGTGCGTCAACGTGCCTGCCGGGTGCACCGCGTCAGACCTGCGGCGTTGCCGGGCAACGCGGGCGGCACGGTGCAGTGTCTCCAGGTCAGTGTCTGCACGTACCAGCAGGGTGTGCGGCAGGCTATAAGACAGCAGCCTTGCGAGAATGTACGGCAACGGACCAGCAGCAGAAACGCAGGACCTGGATCGCAAGTTAGGTGCACAGCGCAGGGGGGCACTCAATAACAACGCGTTGCTGTGGAGTGCCCGCCCTGTGCACCTGACTTGCGATCCAGACCCTTTGTTTCTCTATGTTGCACGTGCCAGACGTTGCAGGGCAGGCGTCGAAGTGCGTAGATGGGCATGTTTGGCGCACGACGACAGGCCTGCACAGACCGCAGCCATGGCAGCAGCACGCGTGCAGCCATACCTGCCTTGCAGCCGGAGCAGACACATCGGCGTATCGCGGGGCAGGGCTCACCTGAACGTGCCGCTGTTGAGGATGCACACGTCGGCGCTGCAGGCGCGGCGGAAGACGTCGGTCAGCAGGTTGCACAGGTTGGACTCTGACGTGCGCACCGTGGCGAAGCGGCCGTCCAGATCGGTCAGCGTGTGGCCCAGCTCGGCATCCAGGCCAGCGCCCATGGCTGACGCAAACTCCTCCACAACCTGGAGCAGCCAGGAATGAGATGAGCAGAGGTCGAGCACTGCTCGGGCCGCTTTTTACGCAGACAACTGAACAGCATGCTGGTCACGAAGACGCCTGACATGGCTGCGCTGGACCCCTTGTCAACTCAGGATGTCAGGGAGAACAGCTGGATGGAGCAGTGGCTGTACCGATTGTGTTCTTGCATGCAAGGAGACCGGCCGTTCAGGGGTGTGGCTGGACGCCAACTGGGTTAGTGCTGACAGCTGGCTGACTTTGCTTTGAAAGCAGGCAGATCAAACCAAGACTGTCCAAAACCAAGGTGGCGGGGGTCTGCACGACTATGCAGCCTGGTCTTGACAGGAGGAAACGCCTCCGAGCCTAGGCCCCAGCACCAACCTGTGCCATCTCTGGGTCTTCAGGCACATCTGAGGTCAGGGGGTAGTCCTGCCAGCTGCAGGCTGGCCGCTCTGCTGCTGCTGCTGCTGCTGGTGGGGCTGCTGCTCCATTGCCAGGACCATGGCCATCGACGCCATTGGTCACGACGCCATCTGCTGCCGCTGCCGCTGCTGCTGCTTCCGGCATGTCACTGTGATTGCGGTGACGTTCTTGAAGTCTGTGCCTGACTTGCACAGCAGGTTGTTGTGCGGCTGCACCACCTCGATCTGCGACCGCAGAACAGGTGCCACACCTGATGATCAACGAGGCTGCTTTCAGCGCAAATGTAGCGGATTTGGCATAAGAGCCAGCCAAGTCGCGCATGTCGCAAGCGCTAGCCTGACTTTTGGAGGCAGTTGCTGCAAGATGCAACACATGCAAGAACAGCCTGGCGGCACAAGGCAGTGGCAGTGCAGCAGTCAGCATGACGCAGGAGGCACGTCATGCAGGCGTCCACACCCGTTTCAACATCGTTGGCAGGGACCACAGCTGTGAACAACACTCAACTAGATCCCTTGCTTGCCATCTGTAACCCCCACTGCACCGCACCTGCACGTGGTGGTCATGCCCGCCCAGCACGACATCTATCTCGGGCACGGCTTGAGCCAGCTGGATGTCATTCGGCACGCGCATGTGCGTCAGCGCCAACACCAGCTCGGCGCCAGACGACTGCGCATACAACGTTCAAGTGAGGTGGCAGCAGAGCAGATGTTCACGCTACAACTGCTGCCACCCTGTTAGAAGGCGCGCAGCACATGCATCAAGGTCAGCCTCACTGCAACCGGCCACCTTGCGACGCAGGGTACAGGGCGTAAGCTGGTATGCAAGCAAGTGCTGGTGCACAGTGCCCTGCTGAGGCTTGGGCCTTACACCATCCGCTCTTCTTCTTGCGTCAGTTGCCTGCCTCCCCAACCCAACTGAGAATGAGACACAGCGCTGTGCTGTGTGCCAGTAATGTGCAGGGCAAGCCGAAATGCAACAGCTCATGTGTGCGCCGCAGATACACCTCAGGCGCACCTACCTGGAACTCTTGTGCCACCAGCTGCCCTTTTATTGCGTTGAACGCAGCGCACATCACATTGCAGAGCAGGTTGCTGCACAACACACGCATGTGCGCTGGTCGCCGGTGGCACTGCGCCCTCACCCGCAGCTCTTGCGCCAGCTGCCGCCCCTCTTCACACGAACCAGACGCAGCGCACAGCAGTGTGGCAGGCAGGGTGCACTGCACAACGCAGGCATGTGCTGCAGCTGCAGCATGCAGAGGCGCACTTACCCGCAGCTCCTGTGCCAGCCGCCTCCCCTCCTCAACAAAGTCCAAATAGTGAACCTCCTCAGGCTCCACGCACGACAGCGTCTCCACCCTGCGGGGTGCAGCCGCGGCGTGCACAAACACATGCTGATCGCCGCACCGTGAGGCGACCATGAACGTACAGCAGCATGCCGGCTGCGGAGTAGTGCCGACGATTGTTGGAGATGCATCTCGCCACTGCGCAGCGCTGCTGAGGCGCAGGCCGGCGACAGCCCCAAGTCTGGTAGGCGACAAGGACAGCATGCAGGATGACACGGCACGCATGCGCATGCAAGGGAAGATTCCTAGCATTGATCATGACATTTGAGGCGTTGTGGCTGGCGGCCTGCTCACCAGTCGCCTTCCACCAAGCCGATGATGCCCACTTTGATGCCCGATGGATGCTGCAGCAGCAGCGTGCGACCGACACCACCCAGGGGCTCGTCTGCAGCATGACAGACAATCAAGGCATTCCAGTGCACCACAGCAGTGCTCGGGAAAATGGAGCCTACCATGGTCAGCCAGGGTCTCGGGCACCACCACCAGGCCCAACATGCAGCATCCAGATTGTTCCAACCTAAGGCTGGCAGCTTCACCAGGGATACAGCTGCAAGCATTAGCAGCAACTGCACTGCCAGCGCTCTGCCTTGCTATTATCATCTCCACCCTACCCTGCTCTATCAGTTGAACTGCATGTGCCCTGCTCGTCCGTGGCTGTTCAGCAGTGCCCTCCTTTGCTGTGACCCATCCTGCTCTGTCCTCCGTAGCATGCACATGCCCGGCTGTCCCATAGGGCCCCTGGGGTTTGAGCCTTTGATTGGCTTGGCTTGAGACTTGGATGTGCGCAGTGCCCGCACCTGTTTCTGCATCCAGCACATTTGCCATCAGCCAGGGAAAGCCGCACTCGGCTGCAAGGTCCCTGCAGCGCAGCGCACGGTGCAGCACAGGACACAGACACATGAACAACACACCAAGCCTGAGGCTCTCAGCGTGTTGGCCTTGTTCTTGCCGCTGCTGCTGTTGTTGCAGTTGTGTGAGCCTAAACAGGAGTGCTGCTGCTGCAGCTGCCGCCAGGCTCGGGGCTGCGAGGTCCGGCTCCAGTGCGCAGGCCTGATAAGGTTTTCAGCCCATCCCAAGTTCTCGGTGTGGCATGTGCACAGAAGGACAGTAAGCCGTTGCGCGACAGTAGCAAGGCAAGGCTGCACAGCTAGTCAGTAAGAGACTGCTGTGCAATATCCCTGCTGCTTAGCCTAGATGTTTGCAGGCACGCAGTACCTGAAGTTTTTGATGCCGAAGTCAAAGTCATGGTTGCCAACACAGGCTGCGTCTACGCCTGCTGCTTTCAGCACTGGCACCTGCAGTACATACAAAAATGCGGTGAGGATGTGACCCCCACGCAGCCACCAACGCCTGCCACGAAGCCTGCCTCTGCAGCTGCTGCTGTCCGGGCGGGCACTGGGTGCCTGCCCAAGGCAGTGGTCGCCCACCATCTGCTTGCCGAGAGTCATGGTGCTCATGAGGCTGGGGTTGAAGGCATCACCGCTGAACAGCACCAGGCTGCCATCAGGGCCGCCAGCAGCAGCCACCAGCTCCTTCGCCTGCGCCGGACATGTCAGGACAGACAAGTGGCAGCAAAGCCGTTGTGAGCCATGCATGGGTGCAACTGCTGGTATGTCGTATGGCTGAAAAATACTCGCTGCTTGGCCTGCAGTGCAGTGCGATGCAATGCACGCAGATCAGTGCCAGCAGAACAGTAATGCACAGCATGTTCAATGCAATGTGCGGCCGCAATGCAGGCTCAGGCTCCAGGCGGTGCTGCACATCCTCATCGTGAACTTGCCAGCCTCATGATATTGGTGGGCAGGCAAATGGCGTTTGCAGCCAAGCACACCATGCACTTCAAACCTCTATGATTGTAGTAAATTATTACTGGGAATCGGCTGCTGAAAGCAACAACGCATCGGATGCTGGCATGTCGCTGTGTCTGCCATCCACATGTGCAGGCAGGCGATGAATGCTGCCCCACCCTTTTCCCATCTTGAGCCTATACTACTGATAAGAGGCTGCTGAGAGCATGGTACATTACCCTGAAAGCACTGAGATATGTCAATGATAAAATGCACGTTGATCTTTGCCCCACAGCATGAAGACCGGCTGACAACCTTCTGCCAAGGCTGTTGCTCCAGCTGGTCACCTTGTGTACCAACCGTGCGGCTCCTCCCACGGGCTCATTGGAAGAGGCTTCAATATTGTAAACGTCATTGAAATGAATAATGGTGAGCTGGCGAGGCGCCATCACTGCTAGTACCCCTGCAAGGCTGGAGCTTCAGTCTGGCGCTTGTTGCGCAGCTGATAGGGCAGAACTTTACGAACGCAACAACTAGCGTCGTATGAGATGCCTTGAACGTGTGTAGGCGTTTTCTAAGCATGGCGTTTTCTGGGCATCTCGACCCAGTAATCAAGTCGCACGTGGCGATTCAACTTCCTCAGAAGGTATGACATTGCCGATTCTCCCACAGCAGCTGCTGGTCAGATGGTCGTCCCGTTGATCCGTGAGCGGCTGATTGACCAAACTGCTGTCTGCTGTCTGCTGCTGCTGCTGTCCTGCATAGCTGTTCCTGCACAGCCTCCTGCTGCTGTTCAGCCTGTACTTGATTTGTGTACTGCTTGCTGAATTCAGTCCGTAACGTCCCTGGCTTGGCTAACCAGCCAACGTGCAGGTGGCAGCCATGATCATGTTGCGTGGTGGCCCCTGTGCATAACTGTGCTGGCTCAACTGGCATGACCAGCAGCATCAGCCTTGGACAATTCGTGCAGCAGCCATCGCAGCAGCTGAGCATTAATGCCCTACCTCACATACAGCTGCAGACACCAAGGTGCTTGCTGTTCGGACCACAAAGAAGGTGAGACGGGAAATCCTGACCCAGGTGTAGTGCATGCTGCTCCTGCTGCTGCTGCTCCTCTGCTGCACGCCTTGTTGAAGCGTGCCATGGAGCAGCAGCGGCAGATGTCGCTTCCAGGCTCACACAATTCGTCAGTGATGTTTGGCTGTGCAGTTTTTCACACACACACACCTACATGCATTAACAATACACTGTAGTCAGCACAGTTGGTTTGCACCTCAACCTTGGTCCAGCCTGACTGCCTCTCTGACTGGGACAGAACAGTCAGCGGACCAGCCCACAGCGAATCCACCATCCACCTCAAAGCATCCATCTCAAAGATCACTCGTCTGCAACCTGCCTCTACTGCTTTGCTCCGATGCAGCGGCAAGACATCTCTGCTGTTCCAGTATGCCTTCCAGATAGCATGCAGCGGCCAAGACGTGGTGTTCATTTGTGACAGGGCGCAGCTTGACCAGGCTCCACCACTGCTGCCGTTTGGAGTATCTCAGCAGCATGCAGCTTTCAGCAAGATTCACTTCAAGTAAGCAACCGCCTGATGCGAACATCACATTTTGCCCCATCTGCGACGGTGTGTGCCCACACAGCGCTGATGTTGAACGCTGCATGCGCCATTGTCGCCAGCAGGACAACAGCACAGCAACTGCTGCACAAGTCGCGTGCGTGTGTTGCGCCACAACAAACCAGGCAGCTGCATATGGACCATGCTGCTGCACGTGCCGCAGGTATGTGCAGGATCTGCACCAGCTGCGCAAGTATGGCGCCTGCGTACACCTCCTGCAGGAGCCGCCAGCAGCAGTCATAGTTGATGACCTCGCACACCTGCTGGCCAGCACGAGGTGGGCAGGGTTGGCGGTCGTCTGCAAGGGCGCAGGGTTGGCTGTGTGGAGACTCACCTGGTCACACCTGCTGGGCAACATAAGCCAGGGCCGCAACAGAACACGTGCTGCACCCACTTGGTGCACTGGCTGCATGCTCACCCCCTCCTGGGCAGCCTGGGCAGCCTGCGTAATCACCAATCATGCAGAAAGTGTTGAGTGTATGTGGTGTTGAGAGTGTGTGCAGCTGACTGGCGGCTGCGCCGCTCCCGCAGGCTGCCTGACAAGCGTGCGCGCGACACCGAGGTGACCAGGGCGCTGGCGTACCTGGCGGATGGCTTGGACCAACTCAGGTGAGGCGGTGGCCACCCTGCAGGCGAAGCAGTCTGCGCAAGAACCCAAGGTCGCACACGGCAGGGCGCTGTTCAGGCCGGGGCGGTTTCAAAAGGCATGCTGACCGGCAGACAACGGCAATGGTGGTGTTGCCGGTTGAGCAAGGGCATGTGCTGCAGGATGGCTGACACCGTACCCGCTGTGCAAGTTTGCAGTGGCTGCCTGGGCGGTGTGCGACTGCCGCTGCTTTTTCTCTCTTTTCCGGCCTGCAGGGAGCGCCGCGGCCTGAGCGTGTTCCTCTTGGTGTCGGACACATGCTGCGATGAGGGCCAACACAACCTGTACCTTCTGCAGCGCTGGTTTCCGCTCATGCTGCAAGTGACGGGTGCGCAGCCCGGTCGGCGGGGGGTGGTGCAGCTCCTGTGCAACAGCAGGCTATGCCCAATATCAGCCTCTAGGCAGCAGCATGTACATGTACACATACAACACGCAGCAGCACTGTAACTCAGCGGGGGAGCAAAGCGGGGAGCGTAGTGCACCCCGTGGCAGCGTCAGCATGCATTGCACTCCTCGCTGCGACACAGAAGCAGTTGTGCCACAACAACAAGCTCGCAGCCTGGCAACCCTGCAGCAGAACACGCCCGCTGTGCGAGCTTGCGCTGACGTCTCATCATGAGATGTTGCTTGTGTGCTTGTTTAACCCGTCTGCTGCTGCTGCTGCTGCCGCTGCTACTGTCGCAGGCCCTGCCCCAAATGTTGTTGGGCGTGTCTTGACGCTGGGTGTTGCTGCGCCCTGCAAGCAGAGTGTACCGCCAGCTGCAGCGAGAGCTGCTGTGAACTACACCATAACTCAGAGCTATTTGAATGTAGAGCATGTGCAGTTGTGAGCTTGGATACTGAATCCAGTGCTGGTGCAATATATGTAATGTGTAACTGCTGGTAGGGTTGTCAGGGTTGTGGTTTCTGATCTGACCTGCAAGGGCTCAGATGGTGTAGTCGGTTGCAATAACAAGGTTGCAGTGAAATGTAACATTTGTGGCTTACCTTTTGTTTGGTGGGCCTTTATTAGACCAGTTCTGATACATCATTAATGAGCTTGCACACCATGGCTTCTATGTGTTCGTTCAGAAAGTGAACGCGAATCAGCCACATCAAGCTGTAATGCAACATGCTGATGTTGGACGACTTCTCCTACTCGCCACTGTAATAAGTTTCGCTTACATCAACCTGTGGCTTCTTGTGAAGGTGAGGCACTCGCACAGGCACACTCGGGGCTCCTCAACGGCCAGGGGATGCAGGAAGATCAGAGTTCCATGTTATGTTGATATTATGGTGTGACCTTTCCACTGCAGCCCTTCATCGATAGTGATCAGCCAATACTATCTCTGCTGCCGGACACTACGCACTTGTACCTGCCACTATCGGCGTTGATAGTGGCCACACTCGGGTCAGTGTTGAGCTACGTCGGCTGGTTGATGATTACAGAGCCAGCACCCGCTCCTGCTAAGCAGGACTAGCAGCACGGCTTGGCATCAGCTGTTGCGCAGGTGCTGCAGTAGCCTGCTGTTGATTCTCAGCGGAGGCCACTTACAGCAACAGCTAGTGCAGCTTGCAGGAAGCAGCACATACACGTTCCTAGTCGTCTTCATGGCAGCAATGACAGCTGGCATTAGCCTTGCGCAGCAGTCTTACTCCAGCGAGAACTGGCAGGCGCAGCTGGAGGAAGTGTTGGCCCTGCAGTCCATCTTTGCAGAAGACTTCCGGTGAGGTTCCAGTCGAGTTAGCAGAAGGTTTTGTGCTTACCTGTAGGCTGCTTTTGGTGTATACTAGCTTGCTCTGGGGCTGTTGCATGCATGCGTGCAGTGGGTGTGGCAGCCGTCTTCCACCTGCCACTGCCATGCGCAGCAGTCGCCATGCATGGGGCACCATAGCCAGGAAAGTTGGATCAACACTGCGTCAGCTAAGTTTGGATGAACGGGAATGAAACAGCAGCATGATGGTCCTGCCGTGTATATGTTTGGCACAGATTGCCGGACATGCATGCTGTCCACCTGCGCTCCTGCAGAATAACACATATCCCTGGCCATGCTGTGGCTGGCAGCAGCAGCAGCAGCAGCAGCAGCAGCAGCAGCAGCGACAGCAATGCCTCAGCCACCCACCATGCAAACGGCAGCACTGGCGCTCCCACCAATGACAGCGGCAGCAGCAATTACAGCTACTCAGACTCTCAGCAAGTGGAGGAGCAGCTGCAGTCCCTGCTTGGCAGTGAGCCGCCCGCTGCAGCAGCAGCAGCAGCAGCAGCAGCAGCAGGCCTGTTATCGGTTGAGGCCCTGGTGTACGTGGAGCTGCCTGCAGGGCAGCTGCGCCTGCTTCTGGACATGGCAGGCAGCAGCAGCAGCGCTGGCGTCAGCTGCTGTAGTGGCGCCTGTACTACAGCAGGCACGACCGCTGGCATCGAAGCAGCATACCTTACATGCAGCAGCAGCACCAGCGGCAGCATCAGCAGCAACACCTTGGTCCCTTTTGGCCCGCCAGTGTCGTACCTTCCGCCTATTCGTGTGGGGCTCTCTCTGCCGGTTGCTTACCCAAGTGCAGTAGTTGCCCCGCCTGTTGCTCAGCTGCAGGCTTGCTGGCTGTCCTGCAAGCACAAGCAACTGCTGCAGGAGCAGCTGCAGGAGCTGTGGCAAGAACAGGGGCCTGGCCCTATCTGCTTCAGCTGGCTGGAGTCTTTGAAAGAAGGGGCGATGCAGCAGCTGGGCATTGTCAAGGAGCTGGTGCTGCGTGCGCCAGAAGCACCAAGAGCTGCTGCAGCAAGGCAGGAGCAGCGGCAGCAGCAGCAAAGTGGACAGCAGGCAGCGCACTTGGGCAGGGTTGCAGCAGCAGGTTCAGCAGTGAATGGCAGCAGTAGCAGAAGCAGCCAGGTAGGTCCAAGGCTGTCAATGGCAGCAGCTCCTTATCAGCCATCTGCTGCTGGCAACGCAGTGCAGCAGCAGCAGCAGCAGCAGCAGCAGCAGCAGCAGCAGCAGCAGCAGCAGCAGCAGCAGCAGCAGGCAAAGTCACCGCAGCAGCAGCTGCGGCAGCAACAGCTCAAGCAGCAGTTACAGCAGCAGCGGTTGCAGCAGGCAAAGCCACTGCAGCAGCAACAACAGCACCAGACAGAATTGCGACAACTGCCCGCCAAGCAGCCAAGGCAGCAGCATTCTAAGCAGAAACAGCTTGTGAAGCAACCTCTGGACCTGAAGCAGCAGCTGCAGCAGCTCGGCATTGGCAAGGGTGGGCAGCCAGCACTGCAGCAAGACAAGCACGTGAACCAGCAGCAGCAAGGGCAGCACTTGGGAGTCAGGCAACATGTTGGACAGCCGCAGCAGGATAGGCAGCAACTAAACCAAAACCGTAGACAGCAGCCCCAGCAGCATCAACCAGGCAAGCAGCCACGACAGTTGCAGCAAAAGGCGGATGGACCAGCAAAGCAACAGGCTCAGCAACAGCAGCAGCAGCAACTGTTAACTGCACGGCAAGAGCAGCAGCCTACTCTGCAGCAGCAGCAGGAGCGGCAGCAGCAGCAGCAGCAGGAGCAGCAGCAGCGGCAGCAGCAGCAGCAGGGCGTTGAGCAGCTGGCTGTGCAGCTGCTGCGCTACAGTGCTGCGCGTGAGGCTGAGTCGTTTATGGCTGCCACCTGGACCTGCAGCATCTGCTTCGACCAGGTGCGCAACATCGACAGCATGGTCACCGTTGCGCGCCATGCTGCAATGCGCTGCTAGCATCTATGTTGACCAACTGCTCTGCGTGTGGCCAGCAGCTGACGTTGGCATCCCTGCATTGTCAGGCGTGCTGCGCAATGCTGCAGCTGTCGGGCTCCGCCTGCCTGCGGCCACAACCACTGCGTTTGTGGCCGCAATTGCCTTCGGGCCGTAGTTGCTTGCATGCGCCATGTGTGCTCTACAGCTGTGACATGGTCGTGCTGCCTGCCGCATGGTATGCCTGCTGCCACCGCAGGTGCCGGGCTCTGCGTGCCTGCGGCTGCCTGACTGTGGCCACTTCTACTGCACGGCCTGCCTGCGCGCCTCAGCAGCAGCGCAGGTGGAGCTGGGGGCGCTGGAGAACATCCGCTGCCCCGAGCCCGCCTGCAGGCGGCCGCTGGCGCCGTACGTGGTCAAGGAGCTGCTGGGAGAGGCTGGGTATGGCCGGTATGTGGGTGGAGCAGGAAGGGGTGTGTGCTGCCAATCATCTGCGGTGTGTGGGCGGCTGAGGGTTGGTGCGGGATTCATCTCAGGGGGGTCCATGCTGAGGCAGCGTTCCACCACTGGAGTGGTGCAAGGGCATGTCTGCTGCAAGGCGCCATGTGTAGCTGTCAGGGCAGATGTGTGGACTGCCGACAAATGGTGGTAGGCAGCACCATTTAGGCTGTTGGTAAATCAACTTGCTGCCTGCTGCTGCTGCTGCTGCTGCTGCTGCTACTGCAGATGGGAGGAGCTGCTGCTGCAGCGCACCCTTGACCGCATGGAGGTGGGTTGCAGCACAGCAGCACCACACTGTACTGCCAGACATGTTGTGCAAGCAGTGCCCAGACCCTCATGCATGCGTCTGCAACGCAAGGCGTGACATGCCTTCATCTGTTGTGGTGTCGTTGTGCGATGTGTTGCCCTGTTGCATGCATACCTCAGCCCCATGCTCACTGCTGCTGCTGCTGCTGCTGCTGCTGCTGCTTCTGCTGCAGGATGTGGTGTACTGCCCGCGCTGCGAGGCTGTGTGCATTGAGGACAAGGACCACTGCGCGCAGTGCAGCAACTGCCTGTACGTTTTCTGCTCCTTCTGCCAGGACTCGTGGCACCCGGGCAGCGAGTGCCTGGACCCCCACGAGGTGCGCGGCGCGGCCCAAGCGCGTGGCTCCAGAGACAGTGGCTGCTTGTGGGCTGGGACATGTTGCTGGCATGGGCTTGCTGCAGTGGTCATGGACCAGCAGCAGCAGCAGAGCTGCACTGTAAACGTTGACAGGGTCAGCAGGGTCAACCGCTCTGAGCGCTTGAGCCTCTCCTGATATCAAAAGTTGCAGGCGGTCATACACATCCCTTGTGATGCAGCAGCAACAGCCAGGGCATGGACAGGAACTTTGTTGGCGTAGCTGCATGTTGACATGTGTGCGGGCGTTGGCCAGCGTGGGGCCTGGCCATCCGGCACTCCACATGTTTGAGCGCATGCCGTGCTGAGGTGGTTTGGCCTTACTTCTGTGGTGTGCGCCTCATGCACTGCCATGCCGCTGACGTGCGCCTGCTGCTGGCCTGCAGCGTCTGCGTGTGCTGGAGCGGCGCAAGGGCGCCAGCGCTGCTGGTGACAGGAGGCACGAGATGGACCTGGTCAACCAGGTGAGGGCTGCAGACGTGGCAGCTGGGCGCGCCTGTGTGCGTGTTTGCGCATGGCGGCTGCTGGGTCGAGTCAGCGCCCGATGGCCACATGAGGCTTGACTTGGAGTTCCGCTATCAGCTGGGCAGCAATAACAGCAGAGGTGTGCCATTCACAGCATGCAACTCTGCAAGCAACTTCGTCTGGTCGTGGTTTGGGCAGGCAGTTGCTAGAGCTTGCCAGCTGCATAGGCAGCTGCCAGCAGCGCACAGGCACTGCCTCGGCCTCAGTGGCCTGGTACTGTCTCCAGCTGTGCGCTGTGCATTGTGGCATGAAGGCTCCAGCCATTGGCGTGGGCTGCTCATACTCATGCCTCCTGACACAAGCTACCAGCCTGGAGTACCTGACCAGCTGCAGCTGTGTCAATAACTGTGACATAATGCATGTTACATGAACCTCATGCTGCCTCTGCCATGCAGGCGATGAGCCTGAAGTACCTGACCAGCCACAGCCGCAAGTGCCCCGCCTGTGGCATGGCCACCATCAAAAACGAGGGCTGCAACAAGATGACGTGCGGCTACTGCAGGGCGGCCTGGTGCTGGAAGTGCCAGCAGGTGGGCGCTGTTGATGTGTGCGAGGGACAGCTGTCACAACCAGCCATTTTTCAAGGGGCTGCAGATGTGCAGCCGTTTGCACGCAAATGTTTGGACAGGCCCGCTTGTGGTGCTGGCAAGGCGGCGGAGTCGCAGCGTTTGCACGATTGCGGAAGGGCTGTTCAGCACCCATGCCACCGGTTGAACTCTTGAATTTTTCGTTCATGTTTCACATGGCATCTCGTACTTTCAGCTGCATCTCAGCTGCAACATGCGGGGTCAACAGCGTTGTTGGTCTCACACCAAGTCTGACCTGTGGCTCGCTCCACTTGCCTTCTGCGCTGCCAGGTCATCACCGGCTATGACCACTTCCGCGAGTCGCGCTGCAACATGTTTGACCAGGAGGAGATCAACCGCTGGAACGCGATGATGATGTGGGGCGGGGAGCGTGCGCAGGAGGTGGAGATGGGGCAAGTGATGCTGCAGGTGAGGGTGCAAAGCCAGCAGGGCTCACTGGCTGAATGATCTCTTGCTGCTTGTGCTTGCCACTTTGTGCTTGCCATGATGATATGGGCAGGGTGCCACGCACGACATCCGCACCAGCAGGTGCTGCAAATGTACCTGGAATGTACCTGGAATTTTGCAGGCAGATTTGTGTTTGGAACTGTGTGTGTTGCAGCATGCGGTGCAGAGTATCTGTTGTGCAAGTTGCTGCTGACTCTGTGCCGCGTCTCTTGCTTGTGTTACTTTCGTTCTAGGTACGCGGCAATGCGCCGGACGTGCAGCTGTGCAGGTGCCCCGTGTGTGGGCAGGAGAACTTGCGGGAGGGCCGCAACAACCTGCTGCGCTGCTGGTCCTGCAACTGCCACTTCTGCTACAGCTGCCGCCAGTGGCTGCGAGGCCGTGTGGGGCAGCACTTCATTGGGCAGGCGGCCTGCAAACAGCATGGCGACTGATTGAAGTCGAGCTGGATGCAGGCGTGTAGGCAGGCACTAGCAACAGCTGTGCTGTGACAGTTGAGCAGTTTAAGAGGTGGATGTTGCATTGGGCGCCACGGTGCTGGCTCGGCCTTCTACCTTGACCCTCCTTTCAAATCTTGTAAAGCTCACGGCAGTTTGAGTTGAAAATTAGTTCAAGACCGCCAACCCTGCTGCGTTCGGCCCGTGCGTTACTGGTGATGTTGTCCTGGGTTTAGGGCTGCCGCGATATGAACGCACTGCACCTCAGTCGACGCATGGTACCATTTGCTGCTTTCGTCCGATTCATCAACAGCTGCTTCAGCCCAAACACCCGCCTATCACGATGCTCTGATCAACGACAACCTGGGCAGCTATGCTGAAGGCAAAGGTATCGAGCGCACGCAGGCTAGGAGCAGACGTGCATGTGACCGGGGCTCCCGATGATGATCCGGCAACCGGACAACATGTAGCACACCTAAAATGGCCGGCAGGACCTGCTCCCGCGCCCAGCAGGCACATCAGCAGCAGGCCCCAGGCAGCTGATCATGAGCTCATCAACAACACGAGGGCAGCAGCAGCAGCTCGACCAACTGCAGCAAGCCACAGCAGGCCCACCAGCAAGGCCCAGGCGCTAGCTGCCTTCCACAGCGCAGTCGAGGGTGCATCCAGAGCTAGAGTTGGGCTGCCCCAGCAGCAACAGGAGGGTCCTGCTGCTGCTCTAAGCAGCACTCCTGCACATGGCACTGGCAGTGCGCTGCACCATGCAGATGCTCCAAAGATGCCTGCTGGTGCTGCTGGAGTGCAGATTCAGCCTACAGCTTGTGCACCACAGACACACAGCAGGCAGACACACATCACAGCAGGCACAGCAGGCACAGCAGCAGCAGCAGCAGCAGCAGCAGCAGCACTTGCAGGCAGCCCCAGCCAGCTATTGCAGCGCGCTGTCAAAGCACTGCAGAAGCTGCAGCAGCAGCTGCAGGCGCGCACACATACCTACCTGTACCAGATTGATGGACTGCTGCAGGCAGCGCATGATGCTGTGGCAGCATTGAACTCACAGCTGGCAGCAGGCGCAGCTGCAGCGGGCGACCCTGTTTCAGCCCTCCTACAGCTGTGTACACATGAGCAGGATGTTGCGGGTGGAAGGCCTGATGCAGCAGCATATGCAGCAGAGGCACTGCAAGGCGTGTGCTGCTCGATTTGGGTGAGGGTGCGAGACGTCTGTTGCAGCTGGGCAGTTGCCATGGCAGACCCCCCCCCCTTATTACATCTGCTGTTTTGCTCGTGCAGCACACTCAGCAGCACTTGCACAGACGTCCTGCAGGACATGCCACGTGTACTCTTCCTGCAAGCACGTGATGTTCTGTGCAAGCTGTTATTCCTGCTACTGGCTGTCACTTCTCGCAGGAAGTCATCACTCTCCTGCTATGCAACCACCATGCTGCTGAGGTCCAGCACACCACACAGCAGACTCATGACTTCCACACAGCAGCAAAGCCTCTGTGGGAGGCATGCAAAGCACTGCAGGCGACAACAGCAGCACCAACAGCAGCAGCAGCAGCAGCAGGGTCTTCAGGCTGGCCAGCAGCAGCAGAGGGTGTTGATGGCGCAGCTGCAGGATGGCACCTGACCGACACACTGCTGGACGGCTGGCGTGCGCTCGCTCAGGTACGGTGCCGGTAACCATATTTGCGCAACTGCTGCGCTCCTTCATCACACAATCAGCAGCAACACAGCTGTTGCACACAACCAGCTGCTGGGCAACACGCACCCAAATCCCTTGCACCTGACCGCTGCCAAGCTCACTCGTGCCTGTCCCGCCTGCCCCGGCCTCAGGTTGCCGCGAGCTGGGCAGCTGTCGGCGACACAGCCGCCTCATCGTGGTGCTACCTGCAGCTGCGCAAGCACCTGCCGACCATCAGCGCAGCAGGCAGGGACGAGTGCCTGGGGCTGGCGCTGCAGCAGCGCCTGCAGGCACTGCAGTTTGGTGTGCTGCAGGGCAGCATCTGCATGGCGGCGCGCCAGGGGCACCAGGTGAGGTGCCCTTGCGGCAACTTGACATGCTCAAGGTAGCTCAACACACTGAGAGTTTAGGAACAGGTGCTGCATAGCGCACATGGGCAGGACAGCTGTGCTGTGTGCGGCGTACTGCTACATGCACTGGTGTGCCAACACCTTACAGCCAAGGCTTGCAGGAGGTCAGTCAAAGCCTGTCCTGCAAGCAAGCCGCTTCTTGCCCAAGGCAGCGCTAGTCTAGACAGAAATGTGCATATCGCTGTTGTTGAGCTTTTCATGTGTCCCTGACAAGTTGCGTGACGCGCACATGAACTAACTAATCTGCCTCCTGCTGCTGTGCACAGGCGCTTTGGGCAAATCTGTCAAGTATGCTGCAGCAGCTACTGGCAGATACCGTGCTGGAGACGGAGCAAGCTATAAGCATGAGCCTGTCCATGGCAGGAGCACTGGCAGATCAAGCCAGCAGCAGCGATGCAGCCGATGAGGCAGGCGGCCAAACAGCTGCTGCTGCAGGCAGCAGTGCATGCCAGTTGCTGGAGCTGGCAGCGCACCTGATGCAGTTTTGTAGGCAGCAAGCACTGCAGCTGGCGCAACAGCAAGCACTGGCAGACTCGTCAACAGCAGCACCAGCACCAGCAGAGCACTCTCCTGTGGTGCAGCACATGATGGATGTCCAGCAGCAGGTGCTGCTGCGTCTAGGCCAGGCGTACCTGGCAACCCAACAGTATGCTAGGGTCCTGGAGTGTGCAAACACACTGCAGGGCCTTTCAACTGGCTGCAGCCCTGTTCCTGGCCTTGTGCAGCTGTCAATCCTTGCTCTGACAGGCCAAGGAAAGCTGCTGCCAGCTGCAGCACAGCTGGTTGCCTGGCTAAAGCAAGGCAGTCAGCTTGCTGCCACGGCAGCAGCAGCAGCAGCAGCTGCACAGCAGGGTCAGGTGCAGGACGCACAGCAGCAGCACCTGCAGCAGCAGCAATCCACAGAAGAGGCATGTGCTGTGGTTGATGCTTTCCTGCAAGCACTGCATGAGCATGCAAGCAGCAGGGACAGCAGCTCTGCAGCAGCGGCGGGAACCACAGGAGTTGACGTGCAGCAGCTGGTTCAGCAGGTAGCAGATGCTGCGGCAGAGCGGTGCCAGGGGCAGCCTGGTGTTGCCCTGGCTGTGGTGCTGCGGCTGCTAGAGAACCAGGTAAGCAGACTGCTGACAGCTTGATGCAAAAGTGTTGCAGTGTGCGCTAAAACTCCCGCGTCGAGTCATCAGCCAACCTCAGCCAGGGCACACCAAAAGTGATCATGGAACTCCCAAGGTATATGACTCAAGACTCACGAGAGCGGCAGGTTTACTTGCTGTCAGCTACCTGCTTGCAGGATGGTGCGGCAGGGTGTATGTTGCAGTGCCACACTTACCTGCTTGCTGTTGCTGTAGTGATCTTTCACGACATCCATGTGCTGTGCCCTGCCCATGTGGCTGTTCCTGCAGGCCTGCAGCAGCAGCCACAGCAGCAGCCTGGAGCAGCTGGTGCTGCAGCTGCTGAGCATTGAGGAAGTCTCACAGCACTTGCTGCAGGTGGGCACAGCAACAGGTGGCACTGGTGCCATGTTTCAAGCTGGCACATATGCAGCAGGAGAAACACGCACTTGTGCAGGTTTTGCCACTGCACGGCTGTTGGTGTGCTGCTGCTAGACCACAGCGTGAAGTAAAGCGGTCAGTGCGGCACTGGGGCCACCTGCACACATCCCTGCATGCCTGCATGCAGCACCCTACCGCTTGACCTGCCCCAGCCTCTGTCACTCACCTCCACCTGGCACTTCCTGCAACCTGGCCCATTTTGGAGCAGCTGCCAGACGACTGCCAGCGCTGCCATGCACTGCTGCATCAGCGCGGCCAGTCGCACTACGAGCGCCACGACTTCACTTCAGCCGTCAACCTGCTCACACCAGCAGTGTTTTTTAGCACCAGCCTTACTGTGGGCAAGTCAGCACGGCTGCTGGCTATGAGCCTAGCAAAAGACCAGCAGCCGCAAAAAGCACTGCAGTACATTGGCCTAGCAGAGCAGCAGGAGGGATGCTGTTCTGCGCTGGGATGCTTGATACGACTTCAGGTGCAGCTGAGTCAGCAGCAGCATTTAAAACAGTCAATTGGCAACAAAAGCTGCACAGCACATGGCCGCACTGACCTGGAGTCAGCAGAAGCGACAGGTGCAGCAGCAGTGACGGCTGACTGTATTGCTGCTGTTGAGGCCTTGAGCAGCTGCACTGACTCCGGCAGAGAAACTGTGCAGGTGAGCACTTTTGAAGCCGATGCTGCTTGCGGTTCGCTCAGTGAGCAACGCCTGGCTTGCAACTTCTAATGCTGTAGGTTGCAGTGCTGGAGGCACGCCTTCTTTACGAGAGCAGCATTGCACGCAAGCCACTGGCGAGGACTTCACCATCGCTGTTGGTGCCGATGCTGCCGCCCTGAATGCTATGCAGGCTGCCTTCTCTCTGTGCATGCAAGCAAGCGACAGCCAAGCAGCATGGCATGTCCTCAAGTGCTGGAGCACGGCTTCACCCCAGCTGACAGCAGCAGCAGTGCCTGGCAAGGCTGCTGGCTCAGTGGATACACCAGCAGCAGCTGCTGCAGCAGCAGCAGCAGTGCCTGGCAAGGATGCTGGCTCTCAGCAAGCTGCGGAGCATAGCAGCAGGCTGCTCCAGGTGCTGTCGCTCATGCAAAGCATTTTCCAGCAAGATCAGGCTGCAGGCTCTGCAGCTGCAGCAGATCCTAGCATCATGGCAGCCAGACTGACTGACATGTGCAGCATCTGCTGCAGCTGCATTGCAATGCATGAGTCGGCAGCACCAGCGCTGCTAGCCACAGCAGAGCAGCAGCAGCAGCAGCAGCAGCAGCAGCAGCCGAAGCTACCTTACAGCCATCGCCAGCTGCTGTGGCTAGCAGCGCAGTCGCTGCAGCTGGGTCTTTCTGCTGCAACAGCAGGGCTGCAGGAGGAGAGTCTGCAGACACTGATGGCGGCTGCTGCACTGTGCTGCAGCCTGCTGCAGCCGTCACCTCATCAGCAGCTGCAGCAAGCCACACAGGATGCAGCAGCAGTAGGAGGACCGCCGTGTGAAGACGTTGCACCAGCAGGCAGTCATGCTGTGCCACAGCTGTCTGCTGCAGCAAACCTGCACCTGAGCCTACGCTTGGCTGCAGCAGTTGCAGTGGCTGTGCCGCTGCTGCTGCGTGCTCATGAAGGCCAGTCTTCGCATGGCCAACTCCAGCAGCAGTTGCAGCTGCAGCAGGCAAAGCAGCTGCTTGACACTAGCCTGCAGCGGATGGCGCTGAAGGTCGCAGCAGACCCTGCTGGTGCTGCTGCTGCTGCTGCTGCTGCTGCTGCTGCAGCTGGAGGGGAGGGTGACGTGCAAGCAGCAGAAGCAGCAGCTGGCTTACAGCACCAGCTGCTCAAGCTAGGGTTTGTTGTGGCATGCAGGCAGCAACACGAGCCTGAAGCCAAGCGCTGCTTGCAGGCACTTGTGGAGCATCCACACACCAGCACGGCTGACTTGCAGGCAGCAGCAGCAGCATGCTTGCAGCCTGGGCAGAGCTGGAGGAGTGAGAGCCTTGCGGCTTTGGCATACGGTTTCATGCTGCGGCTGGCTGCTGCTGCACGCCCTCCAGATGCTGGTGCTGCACTGGCTGCAGGAGTTGGCATCGTGGGGCTTGATGCACGTGTGTCACATGGTGTTAAAGTGCGGGTGTGCAGCAAGGTGGCAGCAGTGTTGCAGGATGCGCAGCGGCAGCCGGCTGATTGTGATGAGGCGGTAGGGCCTGCAACTGGCAGCAAGGGCACAGGTAGAACCTCAGCCACTGCCACACGGTTAACATCAGCAGCAGCAATGCCTGGGCGGGACCACGCTTTTGAAAGCAAGCTGCAGTGGCTGGCCAGTACGTGCTGGAACGCAGCAGTAGTGCATGCAACCACCAGCAGCAGCGCTGCTGTTGCACAGCAATACCTGGACTGTGCTGAACGGCTGGCACAGCTGCAAGGCTGCCAACAGCAGCAGCAGCCTGAGCGGCAGCAGCCGGGGCATGCGCGGCAGCACTGGCTGCTGCACTCAAAGCAGCTTGCAGCGCTGAAGGCTGTGCTGCCCCAGATGATGTACAGCAGCAAGGCTGCTGAGGCTGCAGCAGCAGATAGCAGGCCAATGGCGGATCAGCAGGCAGTGCGCAGCAGCGCTGCCACGCTGTTGCCAGCAGCAGGCACGGAGGAAGAACCGGGTGCAGGGACATCTGAGGTGGAGAGCGAAATGGTTGTAGAGGCAGAAGCTGAACAAACGGAGGCAGCAACAGGAAAAAAGACTGCAGCGGCGGCAGCGGGCATATCTGCAGTGTTCAGTCACCAAACTTTGCAGGACAGCATGCAGCATGACAGCCATGACATCATCAGCCGGACAGTCGACAGCTCGCAGCTACAGGATGATAAACAGCAAGCAGCAGCAAGCACTCAACAGAGCAGCCAGCAGTGGCACAGAACACCAGGGTGCAGCCAGCAGCAGTGCCAGGTGCAGCAGAGCCGCCCAGCGAAAGGCTCATACCAAGGCACTGCAGCTGCCTCTACCCATCCACCCAGTCAACCACAACCGCAGCAGAGTCCACGTCAAGGAGCACACCCAAGAGCTAGTGCAGCTGCGTGTGACACCCCAGCAAGCCAGCAGCAGCCAACACAATACCGCTGCTCCCAGTCCCAGGCTAGCAAACAGCAGCCTGGTGAGCGGCGGGATCCCCAGCCGCAGGGCAGCCAGGTGGCGCAGCAGTCACCACAGAGCACCAGCGCACAGCATGCCACAGCTGCTGCGGCACCTGCAGACAGCCAGCAGCAAACCAGTGAGGCCCTGCAACAGTCACTAGACTTGAGTAGCACAGATCACAGGGCAGCTGCCTCTGCGCCAGATGACTGCATGCCTGCAGCAGGCACAGGCGGTCAAGTGCAGCAGGGTAGTGGCAGCTGTCAAGGTGTTGTACCACCACCACCACAACCAGCAGCAGCAGCAGCAGCAACACCCAGGAATGACAAAGACATGGCAGTGGCAGCAGCTCATGCTCATGCAAGTAAGGAGGTTGCAGCAGCAGGGGATGCAGCGGCAGCACCATCGCAATGCGCACTGCCTGTCACCTCAAGCATGCTGCAGCAGCAGCGGGGGCTGCAGCAGACAGCTGCATACAGCTCTTCCCATGCCCACGGGCAGCTGGCCAGTCGGCTTGAGCCAAACAGTGCATGCGCTGCTGCACCAGGCACACAGTCCCCTGGAGTGGCAGCGGGAGGGGCGGTGCCTGGCGGGGCAGCAGTGTCTGCGTTGGTGTGCTCAGGGGCTGACGCTGGTGTGGTGCACGGAACCCAAGACTCGCCTGCTGCTGAAGGCACACAGCAGAAACAGCAGCGTGCGCAACCAGACCTGACCTTGGGCAAACAGGAGGTGCTACAGCAGCAGCTGATGCAGGGCATGCAGCAAGCTAACGTGCAGCAGCAGCAGGATTTCTTGAGCAGCACAGAGCAGCATGTGCAGGAGAAAAACCTGCTGACAAAACACCAGCCAACCATATCTTCACTGCAGCAGCAGCAGCAGCAGCAGCAGCAGCAGCAGCAACAGGTGGATCAGGTGCTGACTCGAAGGGAGATGGCAGCCAGCTGCCACCAGCCATCCTGCAGCCCTCTTCCCTCTGCCAAGGAGGCAGCTGAGATTCTTCAGGGGAGCCAGCATCAAGCTGGTAGCCTGCCACAGCAGCAAAATGGTGATGGCATGACTGCTGCTGCAGCAGCTGTTGCTCTGGGTTGCAATACAATACAATACAGCCAGCCCAATGCAGCAGCAGGTGCTCTGGTAACTCCTGCTGTGATTGAAGCACCGGCAACAACTGGAGCAGAACAAATCACAGCTGCAGCGGCTGGCTGTGTGCTAACAGCATTGCAAGAGCCAGCTGCAGGGTTGATTGTGGCGGCAGCACCAGCAGCAGGAGGCATGGAGGGTATTGAAACTGCCAATTCATGCAGCCAACAGCCAGATGCTGCAGCACCACCACTGACAGCGTTAGCGACTTGGGCAGGGAATGCTTTGGTTTGCAGTGCAGCGGGTGGGAATGGGCCGGGGGCTGGTGTCGCAGCAACAGAACCAGTGGTGCACCGCGCGGCGATAGCGGCAGGGGCAGCGGCAGCAATCGCTGTTCATGCTGATGCAGCAATTTGTGGCAATGTACAGGCTGCAAAGCTTGAGTTGACATCATATGTCGCGGCTGCCAGTGCAACAGCCGCAGTCACTGGGGGTGTTGCCGCTGCAAGCAGCGTTGTCAGCCAAGGTGCAGGAGTTGCATGTGGCAACCAGACCAGCCCATATGATGCTGGCTTCCCCAGCAGCTGCAAGCGGGTGTGGCCTGAGGGCACCCAGGCGTGCTTTGCACCCAGCCAGCAGCTGGGTGAGCTGCTGCTGTCTGATGGCTCGCAGGATGGCCTGTGACAGCAGCAGCTGGCATGATCACTCACATCAAGGTGGCAGCAGAATGGGCAATGCAGCAGCTGTCTCTGGCATGTGCTAGATAGATACCGTGGGCGATTGCGCGCAGCCGGCTGCCCTGCTTGTGGGGTGGGCTGCCTTGTGCCAATCTTAGCCCCGTCACTTAACTGCTCACAGCCAAGCATGTAAAAGACAGAGTTTAACTCGGCTCGTGGGCTCCATGGCTCCTGGCCAGCATGTCTTGTCAGGGACACATGACCTTACATGCTGCGGTGTATTGCACGACGCTGCAACTGCGTGGTCACTGGAGTGGCTGCAGTCACTGCAATGATTCCATGCTTCTTTCTCCTGCGCACGTTGGCACATCACATGGTGCACGCGCTGCCAGATGCTTCTGCCGCGTCATCACACTGAGGATGGGTCGCAGCGAGCCCCATGCGTTCTGCCATGCCATGCGGTGTGCGTGTGTGTGCCTGTGCTGTGTGCACAGGCCGTCTGCATGCGGCGTTTGTGCAGATTCAGGACAGTCAGCATGCCTGCTTGGCCAGGCATTTGGCCTGATGGTTTGAAACGGTAAACCTGTCATTGATCGATTGATTGTTGGAAACGGACTGGCTTCTGTGACAACGTTCTGTTAGCAATGCATGCACAGCCAGCACTAGTCTGTTATGTAGTGTGAGATTTGCCGTCACGTGATAAAGACAAACAGTTACAGTCTTTTCGTTGAACACAACTCGGATCGCAAACTTCAAGCACAGAATCACACAAGGGCGACTTGTAAGCAGCTGTCAGAGCAAGGCTTTGCCTACACTCGTGCCGGGAAAATGATTCTCTGTGGGCCCCATGCCACACTCACAGATCTACAAACACTGTCAATGCCTTCAGTCCACACCATAAACACTGTTGCCTCAGAGGGATAGATACGGGATGCTCTAGCTATGCACACACAGCGGTTGCATGGCACAGGCTGAACATATTGCTTCACATGTGGCACGCCACTACTCTCCCCCCTCCCCAAGGGAAGCCTGTGACAATGCAACAAGCAAAACAAGCAAGCTGCCAGAAAAAAAACTCAGTATCCTTCACAAAACCTGAGGAAAATGACAGCAAGCCAGGGCGCGCTGACATACAATCAGCCGAGAAATCACAGACATGCAGCACTCAGGGGACCAGCCTGAACACGCATGCAATAGCAATGGTACACTGCAGCTGGTCTGGTCACCAGGACAATGTAACGTAGCGCACCATAACAACCAGGCCGTACGAAAGCACAACGCGCTGCCCTGAAACAACAACAGTTGGTGTATATGTCCAGAGGCTGACGCTGGAGCCACTGACAAAATAGGCCTTCCTAGGAGAGGCCTTCCAAGGGCCAACAAACCCAATTAGAGTGCCATTTAGCTGGGGGTGGCGACTGTGAACTGCTACATACCCAACAAGAAACCCATAGAGCCGCCGGCATCGCAAACACCAGAAAAAACACCTCCCCCTCAATCTCCACCAAACAAGGTGGGACCTGGGGTAGAGTCACGACCATATATTTTCTCCACACAATCTCCACCAGAGTGTTTATGAGTCACTCACCCACAAAGGCTGTAGCAGCAGAACACCCAACTACTGCCATCGACTGTTATAAGACCTTCTGCGATGAGCTGCCATAACTGCAGACCATACCATATTCTTTCTCTACGCTGAATCCGGCTCAGGGATCACCGTGTGCCTCACTTGGGCACCACGCCGACAGGGAGCCTGTAACACTGCTCAAGAGGACACGCATCAATGGCTGCCTCAAGCAATCATATTTGTTTTTTTTTCATATCATATCTTGTCGTGCTGCGTGGCCGCATGTGGCTGCTAGCTGAGCTGCAAACGAGCTGAAGCTATAACGGGCTTTCCCGAAGCTGTAACGGGCCATCCCGGGGTTGGTCTTGTCCACACACCACCAAAGAGGAACACACCACCAAAGAGGAACACACCAGAAAAAACACACCACCAAAGAGGCTGCGAGCACCAGCAGCCTATGAGTGGGCATGCTAGCAGGCCAACAGACTTAACACTGTCTGTGACACAAGTCAACGCCTGACAGCATTCCACACAGTGACACAGATCGCATGCTACGTAATGTAGTGTGAGATTTGCCGTCACGTGATTAAGACACACAGTTACAGTCGCCACCCCACTGGCACAAGAACGCAGAGGGGCAACTGCATGCCACACCCAGACTGCAAAAACACCAGCACCTGCTGCTAGTATGCCGTACTGATATTGGAAGGAGGCCATACTGCAGGGAAACAAACCACGTGGCCTGGCTAACGCTGCTGCTGCTGCTGCTGCTCCAGCCGCCAGCTCCAGCGCCTCCAGTCTTCACTGCCACGATGTTATCACTGCTGTTGCTGGTACTGCTGCTGCCACTGCTGCTGCTAGTAGCCAGCCATCACATATTACTGACAAGCCAAGCAAGCAACCAGCTAGGACTCTGTTGCTGCACCGCGCTGATGCTGGCTGTGGGGTTTCTTCTGCTGTAGGGGTATCGTTCCCTCAGTCTCCACCAAACAAGGTGGGACCTGGGGTAGAGTCACGACCATACATTTTCTCCACACAATCTCCACCAGAGTGTTTATGGGTCACTCACCCACAAAGGCTGTAGCAGCAGAACACCCAACTACTGCCATCGACTGTTATAAGACCTTCTGCGATGAGCTGCCATAACTGCAGACCATACCATATTCTTTCTCTACGCTGAATCCGGCTCAGGGATCACCGTGTGCCTCACTTGGGCACCACGCCGACAGGGAGCCTGTAACACTGCTCGAGAGGACACGCATCAATGGCCGCCTCAAGCAATCATATTTGTTTTTTTCTCATATCATATCTTGTCGTGCTGCGTGGCCGCATGTGGCTGCTAGCTGAGCTGCAAACGAGCTGAAGCTATAACGGGCTTTCCCGAAGCTGTAACGGGCCATCCCGGGGTTGGTGTTGTCCACACACCACCAAAGAGGCTGCGAGCACCAGCAGCCTATGAGTGGGCATGCTGGCAGGCCAACAGACTTAACACTGTCTGTGACACAAGTCAACGCCTGACAGCATTCCACACAGTGACACAGATCGCATGCTACAGTTAGCAATGCATGCACAGCCAGCACTTGTGTGTTTGGCTTCCAGGTGCAGATGGATAACACTGCTTGGTGTGGAAGGTTTGTACAAACATATGTAATAGAACGAGTTTTGAACGGCTCCTGGGCTCCAGGTAAATGCAAAACTGCATACCTCAAGCAATGCTGGACCAGGAGACCCCCGCCCAAGTTCTCCTGGTGCTCCGAGTGGGCTGCCATGCAGGCACGCATTCCTGCAGCAAGACCTCAAATATCCAAACATACCTGTAGCGCAGAGAATTGAAGGGCAGAAGTGTCAACAAGTGCACCCCCGGGCGGGGAGGCAGCCGTGACACCTGCGCACACCCTTGAAGTAGTCTCCAGTAGACCCCATGTCAGAGCCCGTCATGACAATAACACTCGCAGCAAAACGCAGCAGCAGCATATGCGTCCACGTCGTGTAATAAATATTCTTGTTGCCTGTCAAAGCAGCAGCAGCAACACTGGCAAGCATAGCATATGCTGGTGGTGCCACCTAGGCCTGCAGTGCTGGTGGTTCCACCTGCGGCGATATAGCATTTTAACTGCCTTGGCGCTTCTGCCGCGGTGCTTCAAGCTGTTGCTTCGTCAGCTGCTTGCAATGAGAGTGACTATAGCTTGCTTGGCTGTATGCTGCACAAAGCAGTCAGCACTTCTGCCTGTTTGCATGCAGGCGTTGAAGCAAGAAGCAGGGCGTCACACCCGGTGATTTCCGGAAATCCTATGGGAGATCCTATGGGATATCCCACAGGCCGAAAATGCCACAGGCCTATTGGGAAATCCTATGGGAAATCCCACAGGCTGTGCGTTAGAGCCTTTGGCAACTTGTGGCCAGCGGCTTTTCTGGTTACTGCTGACTATAATCAGCAGTAACCTATAGCAGTAACCTGTTTAAACAGTAAATTTACTAATTAGTAAACATAAGTTGTGCCCAGTGAGCCTGTGACCATAGTTGCACTAAACGTTTCAGCTGAAAAGAAACGTTTCGTTTCTAAACGCGTGTTAAACGCCAGTGCCTTGGCTGAAACGCTGCTGAAACGCCACATTACAGTATGCACTGTGGAGGCCTGTAGTGGCCCAGTACACCAATTCCTTTCATTGTAAGTAATTACATATTATTAGTAGTATTGTTTATCAGCGGTGAATGACCCCAGAACGGTGCCTCCGGGCTGGGAGGGCTGCCAAGGCATGGCAGCAGGCTTGACTAGTTAAATGCATTGGCGATGCGTAGCACGACAGCTCTTCACGAAAGCGCTTTTATACATGATGCAGTGCGGGGTTTACTGATTACATGTATCGTGTGAGTGCGTTGCTGGTCACGGACCACGTGCCTCGAGGCAGCACTGCAGAGCGACTTGAGGGCTGCACGGTGTTAGAGGGCTGAACGTCACATCAAACATCACGCGAAGAATACAGTGAAGCACTTCTGATAACATCAGTAAGGCAGCAGCTGAGTCTCCTGACAAGAAAGCAGTGACCACTGGTTACACACACAAGCAACTAACTGTGTAGGGAGTTGAAGAGCACATACATCGCCTGTCACCATTTAGAAGATTTGCAACTGCTCATAGCACCTGACTTCTCTCCCATGCATCCACACCAATGCATTTAAACCAATGCAAGCAGCAAGTAGCACCAACAACGCCAGCAACCCAGCTGGTTGCATGACCAATGTTGCTGTTGCATTGCTGTAGATACCAACACCTGCACATGCAGCACTGTTAACACATGCATAATAACAGCTGCTTCATTCCACAATCTCAAAACCCCTCTTCCTCCTCATCAGGCATCACTACCAGCAGCAGCATCTTCCTCCTGCTCATCCTTGCTGTCCCATGGCACAAACTCCTCTTGGTGGGTGCCACAGTTGAGCTTGCGCAGCAGGCGCTGGTTGCTGAACACGTACACCAGGTCCCGTGCGCGTGCAGTTGCCAGCTTGTTGCGCTTCTTGCTGTGGATGTAGTCATATGTTGACCAGTTGCGCTCGCATGACACAGCAGCGCTGACCTGGCTCAGCACCGCAACTGCCACCCGCTGCAGCTCCTTGCAGCCACCGCATGGCATTGTAAGCTGGTGAGGCATAGCCAGGGCCATCTGCTGCAACTGCGCTGATCATCTCCCTGTACCATGAGCTGCGCGCCTTGTTGAAGGGGATGCCCTCACAGGCGAAGAACTTCATGATGGCCTTGTTAGCAGGGATGCTCTTGCCACGCTTGAAGGCGGCAACAATGGCGCGCTGCTCCATTGTGCCGCTGCTGCCCTGGCTGCTGGCAGCAGCAGCAGCGCCACTGGCAGCAGCAGCACCACCGCTGGCAGCACCAGTGGATGCAGCAGCTTCCTGCAGGACACAGCAACAAGGTATAAGATTTCGGTTTCCTTGCTGCTGCTGCTGCTGCTGCTCTCTGTTTTAAGGCAGAGGCTGGCACTCACTGCTCAGTCTCCTGCTGCTCACTGCTGCTCAACAACAGCTCACCTTGTCCACTTTGCGCCGCTTGATGGCATCAACCTCCTCCTCACGCTTCCGCTTTGCGTTCTTAGAGGCATCACTGGAAGCCTTGGCGGTTGACAGGCGAGTCTTGATGTCCTCTGGGCACTCGCTGCAGGCCTTCACACCCTGGTTGGTGCCGAGCAAGTGCGAAACGATCCTGCTGACCCCACCGCTGAAGGACTGAGTACAATGATGGCACACAACTTTGCTGTAGTTCTGTTTTGCTTCTAGCTTGTCGACATTGCCCCAGGCTATGCTATCCTGATCAGTGACCTTTTTGCCCATAGCGGTGAGTGATCGGACAGCAAGAAGACAATTCAAAAGCGGTATTTGTATACAGTAAATGTTTGGAGGAGCTCTAAGTGCTTGAACGGGCCGCCAGGCCAAGTAACAAGGGGTCTTGTATGTAAACGCCTGAGCCCCACTGCAGCTGCCGTTTAAAAGTAGCGTTTCACACTGACGGCGTTTAAAACGCACGTTTCTAACATTTCGTTTCGTTTCATAAACTGCCTGACCCCGCGTTTAGTGCAACTATGCCTGTGACTGGCAAAACAACGGGTGCTGCTGACCTTGTAGCATGCACAAGGTGTATCGGGGACCTGTAGTGACAATAGCCCGCTGCAAAGTCATGGATGGGACGCTGTCCAACACTACTGTCATATAGTAGAACGACGTGCACTACGTGCGAGGGGATTTGATACTGCACCAATTGGCCTGTTACACAAGGTAGCGGTGCTGAGCTTGCTGCATCTCTTGCATCCTGCTGGTTGCATTCATCCCGCAAGTGCGGGCGCCGCAGCCGGCTGCACAATGATACGAAACAAAAATATGTTGCATCCCGTATGATGCGTGCTTCCCGCCCACAATGGTTCTGACATGTGAGTCGCGCAGCAACCCCCTATGCTGTCACAGTGTGGGGTACGCAATCAATCATCATCATCATCAAATCACCCATTCAAGCCATAGCATCAGCGCCATCGGCCCCGCGCCCCACCGGGGCGGAAAGAGGAGGGAGCACTGCTCCAGAATGTACGCAATCACATTTTGGAAGTTACATGGGTAACTTCGCCCGTTTGGGGAGCCAATGACAGGCTCAATGGGCAAAGAGCAAACCAAAGGCAAGCCAAGAAAAGAAAATGGACAAAGCTGTCCCTACCAAATATCATCCTGAAAACCATCCCACATCAGATCGCAAACTGATTCCTGATGTCTTACATCCACCAAATGTACCAGTTCAGCCACAGCTGTTTGGTCTTTATGGTTCATCAGTCGCAGCATACAGTCTGGGTCACTAGGACCCCCAATGATGCCGCTTATAGAGTAGGATCTTAGCAAGCATCTACCTGTGGCAAGTGGCACAACTCTGTCAGCCTGAGAGACTGCAGCGCACTGCTCAGTGGAGCCTTTTCTGCTTGTGCTTGCTGCGGCGGTGCTTCCCATTCTTTCTGCTGCGCTTGTGCTGCTTGCTGCGCTTCTGCTTGCTGTGCTTGTGCACTTTCTTCCTGTGCTTCTGCTTTGTCTCTGACCGCAGCACTTGGATTGCCTCTTTGATGTCTGCAACGTTGACACCCTTGGAAACCTTGGAAGGCCCGTCTGCAGCAGCAATACCACCATCAGCAGCAGTGCAGAGCTCAACACAGATCACTAGGTACTCATCACTGTCATGCAAAGTAACCTGTAACGTAAGATGCGGGCTAACTGTTCTACATTTTGACACGTGATGACAGAGACCCTACACACATTTGTCGTCATTTCTGTTCGTACACGCACATGCAGTAATTGACTAAGGCAAACGTGGGTGGCTGTGAGTGTTGCATGGCGGGCAACATGCACTTCATCCGGCTGCATGCAAGGGCTGGAGCCCTTCATTACAGCACTACAGGGAGCAGCTGATGCTACTACAGCACTGCACAGCAGCATGAGTGCATACCCTATTTCACACTATCAGTCAGAGCTGGTCAATAGGAACTGCTCAGACTTGACAGCATTTTTTAGCCAAGCAGGCAGTATATATGTTCTCCGCCAGTGACGTGGCCCGTGACACTACGTTTAGCAGCAGTCACGGCAGTGCCTTGCACAACCCACCTTCATCTTCCGAGCTTGAACTTGAGCTGCTGCTGCTGCTCGTGCTGCTGCTCCCGTCCTTGCTTGTGCTCCTGCCTCTGCTGGTGCTTCTGCCTCTGCTTTCCATCTTGCCTCTGCTCCTGCTCCTGCTCTGGTACCTACTTCTGCTCCTGCTCCTGCTTCGGCTGACATCTCTGTGCTGGTGCTCTCGTGCCTGCAGCAGCTCATACTGTAAATGTTGCTGCTGCCTGTGCTGAGCACTCCTGTGCCCCTGGCTGCCACGGCCAACTGGCTCTGCCGGCTGCCGCTGCTGCTGCTGCTGCTGCTGCTGCTGCTGCTGCTGCTGCTGTGCATGTGCTGCTGGGAGCTCATTTGCGGCCTGCATATGTTGGTTGGTGGCCTGCAGGTTACAGCAGGAAACATTCGGGTGTTCATACGTAAACAGTATATATATAGAGAGAGAGTAGTTACACGTGGGTCCAGTCAACAATTTGCGCTTGGAGGAAAGCAGAAGTCCACCAGCAGACGTCTGCACACACACGCGTGTTGTCTGCTTGATTGTGTGCTTGCCGCCCTGCACTATGCCGTGGTGTGAGCAGCAGCAACACAAGCAACAGGCACTGCCACAGCAGGCAGCTGCCAGGCGACTATCACCTGCAGGTACTTTGCCGCGTTTGCGTTGTCTGGATCAATCCGCAGCGCTGCTGTGAAGTCCTGCAAAGCCCCTTCAAATTGCCGTTGATTGGCGCGGGCAGCGCCACGTGCGACATACGCATCGCCGTTTCTGGGGTTCAGCACCAGGGCTTTGTCATAACACTCCAATGCCTGCTGGTAGTCGCCTGTGCAGAATAGCAATCATGCAGCACACATGGCGTGAAGTGCCTGCGGGTGCATGCCCATGCGCAATAACGCACAAAGTAGTTGCGGATCATACACAATAGAAGCAGCATGGCATGGGTGCCGCCATGCACCACAGCAGTATACAGCTGCTGGAAACATCTTGCTGCAAAAGCAACAGCAACTACTCAGTAGTGTGGTGCTGCAGCCTGCTCGGGCACATGCACACACGCAGCTTTGTATGCAGGCATGGTCTCCTGCAGCAGCTGGCCATCATATCACACCTTGCATCTCCTGTCATGCCACTGACCTTCCTTGGCGAATCCTACTCCTCGCCAGACTGCTTCTTTTGACCAAGCCTCATCAATGTGCTGCCGCACAGCTGTCAGTGCTGCGTCAGCACCTGCAGAATCAGGTAGCGGCCTGGATGCTGCTTGCAGTGTGCCTGATAGGCAAGCCGTGTATGCAGAGAGTCCTAGTTGCTGCGCCATTGCTGCAACACTGTGGTTGGAGACGAACGTGTGGTCTGTTTCTAGCTTGTTCACGTAGGTATCTGCTGCTGCTGCTTCGTCATCATCTGAAGGGCGGTTGTGATGGTGCTGCTGAAGCTGCTGCAGGGTCACATGACCAAGTGAGAACCCCCAGTACGACGGATTCGCTGCCTGGCATGGTGCATCGTCGATGCTGTGCAGCAGGTGCTGCAGGGCCCTAGATGGCTGCACCATGATGATGTAGTGCTGGTGTGTTTCCTGCACGTGCTTTTGCACATAGACATGACCAGGCACATGCCTTGCTGAATTCTAGCTGTCAAGCCCAGCAGAGAGAGGCAGAACATGCGGGCTCTACTGCTACTTCAAACGCAAACTGGGACCATTGTCACTGAGCTGAACCACTAGGGTCTTTGAAAGTGTTGTCACCACCCTCACATCAGTCGTGTGAACTGTAGCTGCTGACACAGATTTGCACAAAAAAGAATATGGCAACAAAATGGCTGTGGTCACTGTTCTCCTCGCCACGTAAGAGCATGATGGAGCACCACCACCTGAACGAACGACTCAGCGCGGTGTTGGACAGCGAGGGGACGGCCAACGCATCGGCAGACACAGGTTGTGATGCGATCACAGAGACTGCCTTCAACGGTGAGACGTGGCTGGTGATGTACCCGGAGGCGGGCGTTGTGGGCCTGCTGCTTGCCTGAGCAGCGTGCAGGCTATGCGGCGGTGCAGTTGTCAACGTTTGTATATCAGATTTTTATCGGGCCACAACGTTTAGTGCCGTTCATGCCGCGCCAAAAAACACATGATCATCTGCTGCTGCAAGTTGCTTGCCAAGCACCTGGTGTCACAGTCATCTGCGTGCGTGCTGCCATCAGCAATTTACCGAGGGCTAAAAACACAAATCATTACACATGAGCGGGCAGGACGGGACGCAGATGTTAGGTGGTGCATGTTGTGCATGCAGCCCACCACTGCCAGCCTGCTGTTGCTGGGACAGCTTCATCACACTGGCTTCCTGCAGGTTTCAACTTGCAGGAATCCAATTGCAGCTGCACCCAAAAATGTGTGATTATTTACACGCTTTCACTTACTCTGCAGGTGTTATCCTAGAGTTTTTGCATGGTACTCTGCACATGTCGGTGCCACCTAATTTGTCCTGCAAACATGTCTGCGCTGCAACATGCAGAGGAGCACCAGCTGCGACTCAAAGCAGAAGCAGACGCGTTGGACAAGGCATCACGCCTACAAGTTGCACAGGAGCAGCTAGCCGAGTATGCCAGTGAGAAGTCGCAAGCTGCTGCCACTGTCCTGCAGCATGCAGAGGCAGTTGAAGCAGCACTAGCAGCACTGGCGTCTGCAGGCAGCAGCAGCAGCCAGGTCAATGGGGAGCTGCTGCAGCAGGTTGCTGTGTTGAAGCAGCAGCTAGCAGATGCAGCACTTGAAGCACAAGCATTTTCGGAGCAGCAGCAGGCAGATGTGGAGCGACTCAAGCGCTCCTCACAGCAGGTGGGCATTGTGGTTTGGCCGCAACCACACCTGCTAGCACAAGTTGGGGCAGCATAATCATAACTGCTTGTAGACAGGCAACTCGTGAACTTGCAGTGTTTTGTCCTAAGCTTTGCCTTCATGGCAGCCTTGCTCGTTCATTGTGCCAGGCCTTGGAGCTGCGGACACAGGCTCAACTTGCATGTGCCCTTCATCACACCTTCAGCAGCAGCAGCAGCAGCAGCAGCAGCAGCAGCAGCAGCAGCAGCACTGCTGATATTCCAGCATCGGTTTCAGTTGTTGGCATGCATAATTTACCAATGTGCCCTTACGTTGCAACCTCACTGTCGTGCTGTGCTGCTATGTGGCCCTTTCCTGCAGGCACAGCTGATGGATGTCGACGGCGCAGTGGAGCACAAGCGGCTGCGCGATGAGGGCGGCATCAGCAGCAGCGAAGACGAGGAGCAGCCAGCAGCGGTGAGCACTGTAGCAGCGGCAGCAGCAGGCACATGTTCAAGCAGCAGTGAAGACGAGGGGCGGCCAGCGAGCTTGCACCTGCAGCCGCTCAGCAGGCGGCAGAATGGGCGCACAGCTGCTGTCAGCCCATTGGTGGATTGCCATACAGCAGCACTTGCGTGGCACCGGCTGTTTTTCCAAGCTTTCACATGGCCATCAGCTTGTGTGATATCAGATGCTGTGCCCTGACTGCAAGTCCCCCCTCCTCCGTCAAGCAACCCATGCTGCTGTGCATGATGCTTGCTGTCACTGTGTCATGCTCTGTGTTCTGCAGGATGAACCAAGCAGCTCGCAAGAAGAGGAAGCAGCAGCAGCACACGGCAGCCAGCAGCAGCTGGACCCTGCCCTAGCAGCAGCGCTGCCGGTCGGAGGGGAAGCAGCGCCGCTGGCATCTCCCAAGCCGGGCAGCAGCACCAGCCTGAGCAGCAGCGGCAACAAGGCAGCAGGCAGCAGGCAGAGCTTCAGGGAACGCTGCAAGTGAGTGGTGCAGCAGACAGTGCAAAGCATGTATTACGCAGCTCCTCTGTGCAACTTTGGTGCTTGGCAGCAGGCAGAGCTGTAGGCACGCTGTCTGTGAAGAAAGGAACGGCAACAGCATGCTTCCAGATGTTCAGCAGCTGCGTGTTGCATGGAGAATGGCAGAGCTTAAGTCAGCGCTGCAGCTGAGTGCACACCGGCAAGCCGTGAGTGTGCTGCGTGGCTGTGTGGCTCGTGTGACTGCCGACCTGTCAGCGTTTGCCTGCATGGCATGAACGCCTGGTGCGGGGCAGTCATCTTGCAAGCTGATCTGCAGCGACAGTCCGTCACCGCGCCAAACTGCCGTCATCTCATCTTCCGGTACAGCAGGCAGCAATGGAAGTACGTTTGGCGCATCGGCAGCGGGGCTGACCATATCACACTTCAAGCGCATGTGCCTTGCCTGTATCGATGGCTGCTGCTGCTGCTGCTGCGGGTGCTGCGGGTGCCGCTGCTGGAGCCAGATACATCCCGCTGCGGCTGAAGCTTGAGGAGCGTCGGCTGCTGCGGCTGCTGGAGGCAGCACTCAACGTCAGCGAGTACACAGACAAGGTGAGGCAGCGGCGGCGGTGGCAGCAGCAGTGCAGCCGCTGCAGGAGTAATGCAGTCGTCCGGGTTTCTGGCGGCATGCAGACATGATGGAGCTGCCGTTATTGCCTGCACCCTGCAGCAGCTGGCGCGCTGCTCAAAACCCACAGCAGCGCCCCCAGCAGAGAACACCAGCCACCCCACCTTGAGCATAGGTAGGCAGTAACCATCAATACCGTGCTGCGGCTGCTGCTGCTGCTGCCGCTGCTGCCGCCCCCCAGGTGGACATCCTTGCCTGGCGCAGCAAGACCAGCCGCATGCACGCACAGATCAAGGACTTCTGCGCCATACTCAGCGGTGAGGCTCGCAGCGTGACAGTCCTGCAGCAGGCAGCAGCCCAGCACACAGCACGCTCATGCTGTTGCTCATGGGAGGAGGCTCAGCTGCCCACCTGCTGCCTGCTCTGCAAGCCAGACGTGAGGCTGCAAAGACTTATGTTGTTTGGGGCTTGCACAGGCACAGCCTGCCGGCAGAACTCTGCCCCCCCCCCTTCATGTCCCCAGCCATTGAAGGTGACTGATTGCCCGGGGGCCTTATGGTCACTGCTGCTGCTGCCCCTGCCGCTGCAGGTCTTGTTGTGGCTCAGGACTACAAGCGGGGGCAGCAGCTGGTGGCGGACAGGGACTTTGACCAGGTGCGTGATCCACCACCACAGCAGCAACAGCAGCACTTGTGCATGCCATGTCACACAAGCAGCGTCCTCAGAAGAACATTGCCGGAAAGTTGCCGAGTGCATTCTATTAGGTTGAGGCCGTCCTGGACTTGTAGCACTGTCCTCCGTTCCTGCACCGCTGTCCCTGGCACTGGCTTGAAACAGCAACCGGAGAACAGCCACACAGGCAACTCTGTGCTGAGCTGCCTGACCACCGCCCCCGCGCTGCTGGGACCGCTGCGCTGCAGAACGCCGAGTTCTTCCAGAGCGTGTTTGAGATCGGGCGCCGCTACAAGATCATGAACCCTGAGAAGATGCGCAGCGAGTTTGGCAAGCTGGTCTACATGTGAGCAGCTGGCACTGGCAGGCAGGTTGTGGCGCGTTTGGGGCGGGTAGCTGCAGCAGCGGCAGCAGCAGAGACCCGCCTGCGGCAGCGCGTGAGCTGCAAGCTTGCATCTATCGCACGGCAGCTTGTGTGCTTGTGTGCACGACGCATGCAAGAACTGGTTCTGATGATGCCGCCATGCTGGAAATTGGGAACGCCTGCAAGCAGACCATCCGCCTGGTTGGCGCTTGCGTGCTTGCTGAGGCGCGGCAGCGACTGATAGCTGGCCAGCAGCTGCGGGCTCTCGCTGCAAGGTCCAACGCACACACACACACAGCCGCATCGACAGCGCACATGCCAGACACGCCTGTGCGTGCGCGTCCTGTTGGCCTGGTGTGCCCGCAGGCTCATGGACAGCAGCGACGTGGCTGTGCAGGAGCTGCTGGGGTTTGGCTGCGTGCGGCCGCTGCGCACCGTGGCCGCCTTCTTGGAGGAGCGCGGGCGGCTGGAGCTGCTGGACGACCCGCTGCTGGAGGTGCGCGCGCGTGTGCGGTGGCGACAGGCTTGCATGGCTGCGTTTGCATTGCCCGCACACTGGCTTTCCCAGGGTTGTATCAGCACGGCTGCGCCTGTGAAGGTCGTGGAGCGATGTCTGCTGAATGTTTTGTCGGCTTGTGTTGTGCGCGTGCGCCTGCCTTTGTACTCTTGTGGTGTGCTACTCTGGCAGCACATGGCCTGCCTGCCTGCCTGCCTGCCTGCAAGCCTGCCTGCGCGCTGTTCATGCCGCCTGGGTGGCCCTCGTCCTGTGCAGGCCGCCACTGCCGAGAACGTGGCTGCCTGCAAGCCTGCTGATGAAAGCCGCCGATCAAACCGCAAACCCCAAACCTTCGTCGTGTGCAGGCCGCCACTGCCGAGGTCGTGGCTGGCGACAGGCCGCGCGCGCTGGTGCAGCGCGACATCAAGCGCAAGGAGGCGGCACGCCAGGCGCTGGCGTGCAAGTACAAGTGGGTGCAGGGCCGGAGGCAACAGCCAGGGGCTTTGTTGTGGTGCTGACAGCCTACTTTCTGATGGCAGGCACGCGCAACAGGCCTGCTGTCATCACACTTGTATCCCAAGTCGCCTGTCACCCCCACACTTGTCACACTCATCTCGTGTGCAGCTGTGCTGCTTCTGCCTCCGCGTTGCAGCTGGCGGCTCGGCAGGCACACTGGCCTATCTGGTTGGCACCCCAGCTCCATGCTGCACTTGCTGGTAGGCCGTGCCTGCTAGGATGACCCCGTATCTCATGCTGCACACATGTGCCCGCGTCGTGGGTTTGCAGGCATGCCGGGTTGTCAGAGGATGAGATCTTGTGGGCCATTTACTCAACCAGCGACAACAACAGCTACCTGCTCTTCAACAGGTGTGCCAGCTGCCGGGGGTGGGGTCCTGCTCCTTTTTGTGAAACTCGTGATGAACGATGTGATAGTTACATGACAGCAGCTTGGGCCAGGGAGGGGGGGCGGACACACTGTTGTGCACGGTCTGTGTGCTACAGCTGAGCTGCAGCAACAGCTGCGTGCCCATCAACACGTTTGATTGGGACGGGAGTCCCGCATGTTGAGGGGCTGTGGCCGTGATGATACACCTGCAGCTTGGTAATAAGCTGTCATAATGCAGCTTGCCAGCGACCTGCCAGTAGTGCTTGAGCCTGGCGGCCAGTGCGGCTGTCCAAGATGGCACGGCAGGATGACATAACGTGCACCGGCTGCAGCTGTGACCGGGCAATGCAGCACCTCGTGTGCACTTGTATGACAGTGTTGGAGGCAAGGATGGCAATGCGATGAAATGGCACAAGTCATAGCCAACGCTCAGCATCTAGCCCGGCACTTCACTCGCGCCGGCCCGGCGTATGCTCGTGTAAGGAGGGGGCCGGGCTGCATCAAGCATGCTGTCCTCTGACGGCTTCCAGAGCTGCCCCTGTTTCCCTGCTGATCGCAGGGACCCCATCGACCGCATGATCCAGTACTTCACCGCCACCTTCCGGCCTGACAGCTACGAGGACGGCTGCAGCCTGGCCATCACAGGAGGCCGCGGCGGCGCGCGCCTCACACACAGCCACGAGCGGTGAGCAGTCCGCACGTGCGTCCCAATCTATGTCTGCTCGTGCAGCGCCTGTTGATCTGGTGGGTCTGGGCCTGCAGTGAAGGGGCTGTTGGGGGCGCTGTGGGGTGCGCCGCGCGGCAAGCAGCATGTGTGGGTGACTGCGACAGCCTGGGCAGCCAGCAGCAGGCGCCTTGCGCAAAGAAAAGTGGGCACAGCTGCTGCGCCTTGTGCTCTGTGCGGCCCCAGCTGACCCAGGCTGCCGCTGCGCACCGCCCTGCAGGCAGTACAACTACGTGCTGCAGAGCCTCACGCTGTGGCGGGAGATCAGCAGCGACATGTTCAAGCTGTGGTACCTGGCGGAGCAGGACATGCTGCGGCAGGGCGCCAGCTACAGGCTGTGCGACACAGGCCAGGGCCTCAACCGCGTGCAGGTGGGCTTGGGCACTGGTGCAGCGCTGCGTGCCTTGGGCTGGCCGAGTACAGCTTTGCGTATGGTGTGGTGGGTGCAGGCTGTGTATCACGGGGCATGGGGTCTTCAATGCGTGCAGTGTAAAAGCGCACGCAAAGCATTGTTTTTGCTGTGCCCCTATGCCCTGCTGTCGGCCGCCAGTGCTCCAGCCGCCGGCAACCTGTCTCCCTAGCACTGCCACAGCTACCTCTTTCATTTTGCACCACTCCATGTACTGCACTTGGCAACTGCAAGTTGCCCAGTGCAAGCACACCACCTGCACTTGGCACCAGCCAGCTGCTCACTGCTGATTTCCGGTGTGCTCATGCCTCTTGCCTGCTGCAGGGTGCGCCGGCCGTATCTCGCGCCATGACGGGCATCCTGTCGCGCTGCCAGCAGGCCATCGGCCACTGGGTGGGCAGCAGCGTGGTGCACCTGGGGGACCACAACGTGCCCAACGCGCTGTTCTTCCTCAACAAGTACACACAGGTGCGCAGCCGTTGCTGCCTGTACGTCCCGTGGGTGCATGCACTTTCTCGGTCACCTTGCTGCCTACTTGCAGGCTGGACAGCTGGCTTGGTGGAGGCGTCACGCAGCCTGCAGGCCCTGTACCTGACGCCTGTGACCGCTTCCAACCAGGCTACCAGCGTGCTCCGCCCTGCCCGCCATCCTCATCTGCTTGTTCAGGTTGTTACTCATTGGTGTCCCACATGTTACAAGTTGTTTGCTGGTTATGTAACATGTTACCCGTGCTGTTCATGACAGGTGCCCCAGATCCTGAACCCTGTGGTGCTGGTGCTGGACGAGCTGCCGCGGCTGGGGCAGAACCCGCAGCTGGGCGCGTACATCGCCTCCGTCTTTGGCAGCGTCGACAACGCGCGCAAGGCCATCCTGACAGACTTCTGCAGGCATGCCTTTGACGGCAGCGGCGCCGACGTGAGTGCAGGCGCCGCGCCGCTGCATCGCTGACACGCTGCGACGGTGGCAGGACTAGGGCGCATTTGTGCCCGCGGCGCTTGCAGACATGCACGGTCGCTTGTTATGCCGCTAGTTCCAGCGGATGTCTGTGGTTGCGGTCTTGCTGCACACGTGCTCCAGGCAATGCTGTGCATATGCAATACGTGAGTCACCGCTGCTGCTGCTACCCTGCTGCTGTGCTTCTTTGGGCCCGCTGCAGAACTTCTTTGACGCTGGCAGCTGCATTGATGGCCGCCTCACCAGTGCCTGGAACTGGTGCAGCAAGGTGGAGAAGAAGGTGAGGCAGGGGCGGGGCAGAGGGGACCAGGCGTGTGGGTGCTGTGTAGTCAAGACAGGTGCAGCTGGAAGTTTTGCGCAGTTGAGGAAAGCGGCTTTGCAGCTCCACTGGCGATGATTTGGCTCTATGCTCCTACACGAGGCTTCTGTGTCAACTTGTTGTTTACATCTGGAGCAGCATGCACAGCGTACATGAGTTTGGTGCTGTCACAACGGCTGTCTCAAGGATTTGCATCTAGAATATGTAGCACCTGGACCCATTGCTGCAGCCCTGTGTTATATAAGCTATATGACATGCTGTATAATTGCGCGTTGTATGTGATTTCCTGCTGGTGCCTGTTGAGCCAAGGGTAAAAAACTGGGTCATCTGTGTCACACAATCTGCTGCAACGCCTGGCTGCTGAGCTGCTGCTGAATTACTTCTGCTAATGTTTTGCTGGCTGCAGTCTTACTACCCCATCTTCAGGCTGGCTGGCTTTGTGGGCTTTGATGGCGACTGGAAGTGAGAGCAGTTACGCCAACACAGTTGCAGCAGCAGCAGCCTTGCTGGTGTGCACGGCATGCGCTGCTGCTGGTTGAGCAGTTGAACCAGCAGCTGCCGGCGCACGTTGAAGCAGCGGGGCTCATAACACTGCGCTTGTGCAGCATGCCATCGGCTGCAAGCTGGGCTGCTGCTGCAGCAGCAGCAACAACAGGTTGGTGCCTATCGTGCAGCACAGCCAGTAGGTGCACATGCTGGCATCATGCCTGGCAGCTGGTGTCACACCACGGTGTTACTTTGCGGGCGGCAAATGTTCAGCGGCCTTGCCTCTGAAGTGCACAATCATGGGGCGCACACTGTCCTGCGCGGCTGCCAGCTCCAGCTGCAGCCAGCAAGTGTGTAGCTATGCAAGGGCTGAATTTTTATCTTCATGCCAGTGGGTTGTCTGGTTGTGTACGTGCTCACCTACCCTGCCCGCCACTACACAAGGGCAGTGGCCAATGTTGGGAGGTCCTGCAGCATTCTGCAGCCCTGCAGCACTGTGCTCTGTGTAGCAGGATAGAAAGGCAGTCTATCATGTGTTGACACCTGACAGGCCTGCACGAAGCGGCCTGGGGTTGATGCAGCCTGAGCTGATGTTCTTGCGATCACTGGAAACAGAGTAGCTTGCATTGCATAGCATCACGGTCTTGTACAGTGCAAGTGCATGCAGCGTCTGGCAGGGCAGTTTCTGTTGAGGTCAAACCAGGATCATTGTGTTTGTAGTGTCCGCATGATGAGGGGCAGCGCCTGCTGTGCCCGCCTGCATGCTGCACACACTGGAACCAGCGCGTGTGTTTTGACTGCTTGCGCATGTAGTCAGCCAACGGCCTTTAAAGTTTCCAATTGTCAAGTGACAGCAGTTCCCAGAAGATTTTGGCCGTCCTGTGCGAAGAAACACCGCACTGCTGAGGCCCTGCATGCACATCTAAATGTCGGTGTCGGCAGGCTTGGGGCGGTGCCCGCGTCATGTGCTGTGTGTTTCATGGCAGCGCTCAGCTCAGCCTGGCATGTGCAGTGCATGCCAGTGTTCTGAGGCTCTGATATGGGGAGGCACGTGCAGCCACGTGCCGGCTGTCCCTGCTGTTGGTTGTTGCCACCGCCACTGTCACACTACCAGACATGACGCATCTGACAAGGGTTTGAAGTGACACTGTAGCACAATGCAGGTTACAGGCGCAGCGGTGGCCAGTCGGACGCACGTCACCTCAATACGCTGGCTGGTAAAGCTTGTGCATGCCAGGTCTCGTTGCCATCAGCAGGACCAGTTTCAGCACATCTGCCACTGGTTTTTCCTTGCACCTCACTTGGTGCATGTTCAACTTATGCAGCTAGAGCTGAGAAGCATTACCTGTTTGCATGCTGAGGGGGTTTCGAGCAGTCATGCGCTTGAGGAGCCACACTGCAGCCAGCAGCAGTGCTGCACGTCTGGGCCCGCCAGCAGCAGTGTCGCACCACTTACCTCGCAGTTCACCACGCCGCGTGTTGATAACAACGTTCAACGCTTGTAGTCATGCCCGAGATGCCTTCCACCATCGATCGAGCAGCAACGTATGTGCTGCAGCAGTGAGCAAGGGTGAGAAGCCGACACCCGTTGAAGACTATCAGCAGGCATCAGGCCTCCGTCTGGCGCAGCTGTTGAAGGTCAGACTACCTAGCTATTGCTCTGGATGTGGCGTAAGGCTGCAGCAGGAGGACCCTGATGGCCCTGGGTAAGCACTACTGCTGATTGCACAACCCTCAATGCTGCTGCACATCATATTAATCATGCTTCCCTTGCAAGGGCATCAGGAGCTTGGTATACATCCCTGCAGTATCTGCTGCCTGGTTTTTTATTTTAATTCATCCCCACTTACATTGCAGTGTAGCACTACGTGGTGTGAAGATGTTGTGTTCACCTTGGCTGAGGTACATGCAACTGCAGGCTCCAAGGCTGCGTTTGCCCTGTCCTGACGTCAGCATCTGTGCTGCCGTGTGGCGGCTGTGTGGCCTGCAGGTACTTCCAGGTGCCCAGGCGCCTCATCGACCTGGCAGAGGAGCAGCTGCAGCTGAGCGGGCCAGCGGTGGGTGCTGCAGAGCGCAGTCTGATTTATATGCTTGCAGGAAGGCCTTGCAGGAGCAGCACAGGCAGTAGCCTTGCAACCTGTTAGCCGTTCCACACCCTGCTGTTTGTTGCATGTCGTACTTTGCGCCCACTTGCACACACAGCAGCCAGGCAGTGCTCAGTGCTGCAGGTCGTGTGTTGTGCATGCACACCTGCTGCAGCCCGCAGAGAAGGGACTCCTTGTGGTAGCTGGTTCCCTAGTTTTACACCTTCAACACCCAATAGCGCATCTTGTTGAGTGTGACCTTCAAGAAGTGCATGCAATGACAACTCAACCGCGATGTCATCGCTGTTGCGTGGTTGGGGCTGTGCTGCAGGCGGATGCTGGTGACTTGGCGGCCGAGTTGGACACAGGCGAGTCAGCGGAGGAGCAGCAGCGGCGCAGCATAGACAGGGCCATGGAGGCGTGGCTGGTGAGCTGCAGCAGCAGCAGCAGCTGTGGCAGCCAGCATGCCTACAGGGCCAGCAGCAGCTCAGCAGTCTGTGTTAGGCAGGGCCATGAGGACATGCCCAGTGAGGCCCAGCAGCAGCAGCAGCAGCAGCAGCAGCTGGGCTGAGTCCGGCGCTTGCAGATTTTCAAAATTCAGCTACAGCAAACAAGCATTTGCCGTTCTGGTTCAACACAGGTCTGCTCAGCGGTGCTGCCTTTGCTGTATTACATCAAGCTCTCACGCACCACTGGTGGTGATGTCATACCTCAGCTGGTGCATTGGCAGCCTCGCAAGCAGCCGCCTGCTGGTGCTGCTGCTGCTGCTGCTGCTGCTGCTGCTGCTGCTGCTGCTGTGCTTGCAGGATGAGCAGCAGCGGCCTGCAGTGCGTGAGGTTGACGCTGCCGCGCTTGGGGAGGATGAGGAGGGAGTTTCCATCAAGTGTGCACGCTGCTACTCATTGGTCCACTACGGGTGCGTGGCTCTGGCGGTACAGCATGGGGACTGTCCAGAAGCAGCAGCAGCAGCAGCAGCAGCAGCTGCAGCTGTGGCGGCACTGACAGAGGCAGCAGCAGCAGCGCACAGCACAAGGACAGCTCTGTTGAGTGCCGATGAGATTTCAGCTAGTAAATACATGTGGTGGGGTTGCCCACCGACAGCAGCAGCGCTGTGGGTAGGGTTTGCTTCATACTCTTGTCAGTGCTGTGCTGTCAGAGTTCATCAGCGGCGGCCAACCCAGCGGCACCAAAAGACACCTCGCTTACCCTGCTGCGCCTGACGCACTATGTGTTGCTTCCTGCTGTGCACCGCTGCGGCAACAGCAAGGTCAAGTCAGAAGCAGCTGAGGGCCTGCTACCAGAGTTTGACCTGGGCAAGAAGGTGCGCCGAGCTGTAACACACCACATATCAGGCAGCATATCTCGGACGTCTTTGCAGCCTGCTCCTGTGCTGATGTAGTGTTGACAGCACTGCACGAGGCTGCTGCAAGTTTATGTACACATGTGCATCAGCGTATGCGCAGCTGCAGCACTTTGACGTCCTCATGCATGCTGACCACAGCTAGCGCTGATGGTGCACCTCTTGCGCATGCGCTGCGCTGCAGGTCGGGCGCAAGATAGCGCTGCAGAGGGATCGCCAGGCCATGGTGCTGTGCGTGGTGGATGTGTGGGACTTTGACGGCAGCCTGCCCCGCACCGCGCTGGCGTGAGTGAAACTGCCGTGCCGTTCTGTTCATCACTCCTGGTTATGTTACTCTTACGATCCACTAACTCAGGCCGTGCATGGCAAGGGCAAAACAAGCACGTGATCGTTGAGGCCTTGCACATGTGCAGGCGTCACTCAGTGTGGAATGCTGCCCACAGCATCGTTGGGTAGATTGGATTTGCGCCACCGTTCGATGGTGCTCCTGTGCTTTGTCGTCAGGCTCCTTACCTCAGCCTAGAGACTCGCTTGCTTCAGGTCTCACACCGTGTTCACTGTGTGACATGCAACTGCCTGCTCTGTGTGGCTGTGTCACAGGTCGCTGTTCCCGCCTGGGGCAGCGCAGCCCTCCAACGCCCCCCTGTCACAGCTGGATGGCAGCAGCAGCAGCAGCAGCAGCAGCAGCGGCAGGCCAGGTGCGCCACCGCAGGATGCGCTGCCGTTCCAGCTGGCAGTTGCGGTCAACAAGTTTGACCTGCTGCCTAGCCAGGCAACGCCCAAGCGCGTGGAGCAGTGGGTGCGCTCGCGGTGAGTCACAGCAACACCTTGCGAGTGAGAGCTTTCAGAGGGAAATGCGTCTCAGGACCTGTTGAAGCAGATGCGTTGACCAGGCTGCTGCTGATGCGTGCGTGCCTGCGTGTCGAATGGCTTGGACATGCCTCGACAGTGTTCACCGCGCCAGCATGCGGTGGCGGCGTGCCAGCAGCGCTGCATGCATGGTGCCTCGCCTCATGCACACCGCCAGTTGGCGATGAAGGACGTAGGTCAGCACGCACGCAGGCAGGCAACTCCAGCATGCCCTGCTGTGGTGCTGCAGGCTGCGCCAGGCCGGGCTGCCGCGGCCGTCGCGCGTGTTCATGGTGTCCGCGCTCAACGGCCTGGGCGTGAAGGAGCTGGTGCGCACGCTGAAGGACGACATGGGCTTCAGGGCAGACCTGTGGGTGGTGGGCGCACAGAACGGTGAGCACCGCGCGAGCCAGGCGGCCGCGTCTCCGCGCCCATGTGGCTGCCCGCATGTGTGCCTGGCTGCCCAGCTGCCCCGCTGGCCTTTCGCTTGGGCAGTCGGCCAGTCTGACGCGCCGCTTCGTTGCTGCTCAGTCTGTGTTGCAGCGTCTCGGTTGCCCCTGGCATGCTGCAGGTGACAGCTTGGCAATCACGCCACGCACCTCGCATGTCTCTTCCCGGCTGACAGGCATGGTGTCCCTCATGCTGCTCCTGCCTCTGCCCGACAGCTGGCAAGAGCTCGCTCATTAACGCAATGAAGCGGCTTGCGGGGACTGGAGGCAGGGGTGAGCCGACAGTGGCACCCGTGCCGGGCACCACCCTAGGACTGCTGCGCGTACGGGCATCCCCCTGGGCCCAAAACATCGGACCTTTGACACGCCAGGCGTGCACCACCCCTACCAGCTGACAACGCGGCTCAGCTTGCAGGAAGCAGCGGCAGTAATGCCACGCCGGCGGCTGAAACCTCGGACGTACCGCATCCCTGCAGGCAGCTGCATCCTGATTGGCGGGTTGGCCCGCGTGGATGTGCTGTCAGCGCCGTCCGCAACAATCTATGTTACTGTCTATGTTAGTGACGAGATCGTAACCCACCTGGGCAAGGTGGAGGGGGCAGAGGAGCGGCGGCAGAAGCACACCGGGGGCCTGCTGGTGCCTCCGTACGAGCCCGGAGGCTGCAGGAGCTGCAGCTGGTGCCACGCACAGCAGTGGTTGAAGGCGACAGCTGGCAGGAGCACTCACGGGACATAGCCATTGCAGGTGAGATCAGTTGTTAGGCATGCTTCGCTCAGCATGTGCGTAAGGGCGGCAGTGGCGAGTGCAGTGCAGCAAGAATTGCCTGTCCATCTCTATAGCAGCAAGTATGACAGCAACGCAGAAATCCATCCTATGTAACTGTCGGACTGGTCGCACAATGACTGCATAGACTCAAGAGCGTGTTTGGTGTTTGCTGCTGCAGGGCTTGGCTGGATCTCGGTGGGCTGCGAGGGCAGTGCGGAGCTGCAGCTGTGGGTTCCCGCGGGCGTGATGGTCACCATGCATGACGCCCTGGTCCCCGACTACGCCAAGACCTTCCAGAAGCCTGGTTTCAGCAACATGCTGCCTGCCAGTAGCTTTGCAGCTAAGCAGCGGGCTGCCGCCGGCAGCGGCAGCAAGGCGACGATTGATGCACTAGAGCTGGAGCTGGGAGGCGAAGGTGAAGAGGGGAGCGACGAGGTGCTTGGAAGGGCAGCAGCAACAGCAGCAGTAGCAGTGCCTGCTGGCAGCATCAAGCACTCATCAGCAAGACCAGCGGCAGCAGCAGCAGCAGTAGCTAAAGAACTGGTCGATGAGAGTGGCACTAGGGACAGCAGAGGCGGCGGCAGAGGTGGTGGCAGCAGAGGTGGAAGCAACAACAGAAGCAGCAGCAGAGGCAGGAGTGGCAGCAGCAGAGGTGGTAGCAGAGGGGGCAGCAGCAGGGGTGGTGAAGGGTCTAGGCGTAAGAGTGGTGCTCCTAGCCGTGACAGAAGCAGTGGCAGGTGAAGCAGATCATTTGATGAACAGTTACGGCAGAACAGTGCTCCTGGGCAGCTGTGACGGACCATGGGTTCAGTCTCTTACAATTTTTGGTTTTAGACTCTCAACACAAGCTTGTGGGTGACAACTCTCAGTGGCACCGTGCTTCAGGCTTCAAGGCAGTTGGGCTGGCGAGCTGCAAGCATCAGCGCAGGGACAGCTCCCAACATCTAAGGCACTGGTCTTGATCTTCACGCCCTCAAAGCGCCTTGCTATGGGGTGCGTGCTGTACTGCACAGCCACTGCAACCACATCGTCATGGGCACTCCTCTTCCTTCCACTCCTGTGAGGCGCGGGGCGGATGGCGTTGGTGCTGTGCTTGAATGGCTACGATGATGATGATAATTCTCATGCAATGATAATTGGGGTTTGAGTCGCCGCAAGCGACTACCGAAGGTGTGGCAGGACCCCGTTGTTTATCAAGTCACGGCTGGGCGGTCCGGTTTGGACCACTGAACGCCACTGAGTCAGCACAACCTGATAACATTCGACTTTCCTTGATCTGAATTGAACTTATCATGAGCAGTATCAGCCGGGACCCGGCTCTTGGAAGCGTCGCTGCGCGGCGCCATTGGGTCTGGCGGGAAACAGCAACCCGGCGGAGTTGTCATTTTGTTCGCTGTGACTTTCGTTCGGTCAGAGAAATTATAATTTGAATATCGCCTCATGGGGCCCTTGGCCACAACATGTCGACCCCGCGACGAGGTTGCGAGCCCTGCTGTAGCGTGCCGGTTTTGTAATTGTAGTGTCGCGTGCAGCTCAAGGTCTCTACATGCGTTGTCAGGGCCCACAACCCTAACGACGTGACAACTTCCCCCACCTATTCAACACTCGTCCTCGGCACCTTGCCCTGCCGGGGCAGCCAGCTTGGACGTAGTAACCAGCTACGCCAACAACTTTATTGCCTGAGTATGCAATAGACGCGTTAGTGGATCGAGTAGGCCACAAGATTGCGTGTGTGGGAAGTACCTCTCCCCCGCCTGAAATCAGCTACCAAATTGTAGTGTCGCGTGCAGCTAAAGGTCTCTAGATGCGTTATCAGGGCCCACAACCCTATACGACGTGACAACAGATATGGCACTATGCGCATAGTATGCGCCCATTCAGCTTTACGCATGTTGCAAAACTTGTAACGGGTTGCAGGAACTCCACCATGCAAACAAATGCCAGATTTTAGGCTGCAGCTGATAAAGCAATGTACCTAAGCGCTTACTGCTAGCAGTGATGCGCGCAGCTGCTCCTCAAACTAATTCACCCAGCAAGGGTGGAGGGCCCCGGGCTGTACCCAGGTCAATGTGACGCAACTGTTCCCCAAACACCAAGATACTTTTGTGAAGATACTTTGTGAAGACGGGAAAACCAAGCACGTGATACTTGCAGATGGGGTGTGTGCACATCTTTGTTTGTAAATGAAACAGCTGTCATCATAGCTGTCATACTACATGTGAAAGGAGACGGCACCAGCATTCAGTACATGCCAAATGCCCACCACCCACCCACATGCATGGAGCAACTGCTGCTGTCGCTGCTGTTGCTGTAGTACGCACGCTCCGCTGATAACCCACTGTCAATGATGCTGACGGCATGTAGAGAGCAGCTGTCCAGCATGATGAGTTTCAGGGGCACCGGCCCTTCTGCGTCCAGGAAGCCTCAGGTAGAGAGCTGCGCACGTACGCTACATGTACCTTACAGCCGGCCCACACAAGCACTACTGGGTTGGATAAGAGTTGATGCACTATCTGTGTGCCAGACACACACACAATCGCTTTTGCACGAAAAGAACCACACAGTCAACATTGCCGTTGGTGGTACCCCGCTCTCATAGGTCAGCGATGCAGCTATACTCCGTGTACAGTGGTGACCACATGCATACATGGCATAGGCATTGCTCGTCAGAACCTCTGCAACTCACACCAACAACAGCACACTGAACAACGCCGCACCAGGCTCTGCTGAAAGGTGCTGCCAACCTTGAGCCTGTTGCCACCACGCATGCTACACACATGATGTTGGCTGCCGCTGGCACCCTTATTATTTCTTTCAGCTTATGCCTGGCTGTCAAGTTCACCACCCAATCACCCCACTAGTGCTGCAAAGTCTTGGGACAAGACCAAGGCAAGAGGAAATTCTAGCCATAAGCGCAGGCATGTGTCCGCCAAGGTGGCTCAATGGACCACTCACCTCAGCAACTTTCTATTTGTATGTGACTGGTACGAAGTTCTCAGAACAGCAGGAATATGCACACCCCAAACATGCAACGGTAACATCTGCCAGCACTGCATGCATCAACATGCTGCATAAAACACAGATGCCGGACCTCTCAACATGCAGCTGGCATGCATAGCCGAGTTCTTCCTGCTACCTTTGGCGCAGCAAGCCGGAAAAAATAGTGCCAGTAAAAAGCAGTACAGCACACCTAGTGCATGAACCAGAGCCGCCACCTTTCTACCAAGAGCCTGCCGAGCGAAAATGCAGTGTTGAGAAGAATAAAAAGGAAAACTGCCCCATCATTTGGCATGCTGGCGGGTGTGTACTCAATGCAATAGGTCCGTGCGACAAGGTGCTCGGGACGCACAACACAAAGGGGCCCGCAGCCCAACCTCAGTGTATGACCCAGACCAGGATGCATGAGTACAACAGCTGCCACGTGCCAACAAGCACTGCTGAAGTTGTATCCACCATGGCAGAAGGAGTCAGCGGCGACAACTGGCGAGAGTAATGTACAGGCTTGTCCCACCTATCCGTGGGAAATGTGTCAGGCTTCATGAGGGTACTGTTGTGCCCACTTGACCAAGCACTGCAGTAAGGCACTACAACAAGGCACACCCGGACAAGCTGCCAGCAAACGGCTGCAGGCATGTGATTCGGTGCAATGTTGCCTCATCTGTGAAGTTTTGGCAACGTCTGCGTGTCATCAAACATGCAATGCCTCAGCACCACATGGGTGAGCCATCACAGCATGCTGCCCTGCTTGGTTGATCTCACTCCGATCATCTGCCATGCATGGTGGCACATGTGACGACCGTGCACCGATCCTGACACAGGCCACAAGCCAAAGGCAGGCACGCCCAGGGACAGCACAGCACCCCGTCAGTCCACCAGCCATTCACAGACATGACACAGGCACAGGACATCTGACCATCACATGCGGCACACAACATCGTGCCTGCACAGTCCACATGGCAAACAGTCCAATAGCTGGGCGTGTCTTAGTGCGTGGAAGAGCCTGCATGCAACTTGAGATGCACTGTAAGGGGCTGAAGTTTGTGAGGTAGCACATGCTCTGCTATGGCAGGAACACAGAGTGCGTCGATTCACACACAGACATAGAACCCCCCATGGTCTTACACACAACACTGGATCCTCATGCAATGAGCATGACATTTCAGGACAGGAACACACACACAGGGTGGGCAAAGAACGATGCTGATGCACAGAACACAAGAGATGCGAAGGTCGGCAGGCTATTTGCCTGCTGCTGCTGCTGCTGCTGCTGAAGGATCATGTTCCAGATCCTGGGACAGTGCACGGGTGCATGCACTCAGCTATGGACAAATGGGCACAAGCCACAAACGTGAGCTGCTGCCATGTGCCCTGCCTGGCCCCTTCAACACGAGCGTCACTGCTCAAGTAAGAACTGCGCGCACTACCCAGCCCGCGCTACCCTTGCTGCCACGGCTGCCAAAACAACAAAGCAGGGCCATCCAATTGGGTGCCCGCCCTGCTGCCGGATGTCGCTGTTGATGATGACTGATGCTGCTGCAGGTGACCAACTTGTAACATGTGACAAATGCTTGAGGAGGCCGCCCGCCAAGCGGCGCATGCAAGCAGAGCACGCCTGGCTGCGCCAACGAGGGGCCAGCGCCGCGCACATGCTCAGCGCGCAGCGATGCTCCCGGCAGCCTCCACGGAAGCCACCGCCGTACAACAATTCTTGGCAACAGTTTGTAACGCAATGCTTGCCAGGCCACATCAGCAAACACGTGCAACAGGCTATCCTCCCCCTGCATGAATCCCACACAGATACTTACAGCACATCAGAATTGCCTAGTCAGAGCGGACCCGCAGCATCAGGATGCAAAACACACTCCATATCCATACAAGGTGAAGTGCACCGCGACGGCTGCGTCCACAGAGCAGTGCTGCACCGTCTCTCTACCAAGCACAGCATGGTATCCTCCACAGCAACAAACCAGACTGCACTCAACCAGCCCATAGAGCCCTGCAGCATGCTGTCTCATTGCTTGTGTTTGGGTTGCGCCGCTGCCAGCTCTGCCCGTTTTATGAGTGTCCGCACCCTACTGCTGCCACCAACCGCAGCTGCACAGAGCAGCTGCCACTCTTGCACTTCACGTATCCAAATGTCAACCAACCGCACTCGCACAGCATGGCAAACCCATGCACGATATCTGCTGTTGTACCGTCAGGTGCTTGACCTGCACGTCGGCAGCTGCTGCGGCATCAGCACATGGTGCCTGCTGGGCTGCCGGCAGGGCTGGGCGTCACTGCAGCACGCATGCGCTTGATGCTCTGCTGCACCTCGTGTGCAGCCTTCTTGCGCGCATAGGCCTCAGGCACCTCCGCGTCATAGTGGCTGTTGTAGTAGGCAGCACAAGCCTCCTGGTAGTTGAGAGGCAAGCCGTCATGCAAAGTCCTGCACATGGGGATGGTGGAAGAGCCGTGCTGGGGGTTAAGCAACGTGATGCCGACACATTACAGCCAGCCGGGTGCAGCTGCAGCATCCCGGGCATGCGGTAGCACACATCAAGCGAGTCGCGATGATGTGCAAGGTTCACATGCAGCATCAATCCAGGGTACACGTGCCTATTGAAGCACGCAGCACGCCTCGTGGCACAACCAGCGGCAAGCAGTGCAGGTGCTCACCCCTCAAAGTGCATGTCAGCAAGCGCAGGGGTCACATGGTGGCCCATCGAGGGCCCCAGAACCATCTCGTAAGACTCGCCCTTCTGCCACTCCATGTTGCCGTCAGCACGCTGCAGCACGACCTGCAAACCAAAAAAACCACACCGGTCACAAAGCAGAGACAGCATCAGTCAGCCAGTTCAGCCTGCTTTGGAGCACAATAGCAGGCTCACACGCGTGCATAACCACGGCATGGAGGAACATCCCACTGACAGCTTGCACGATGGGCAGCGCGTTGATATTCAACGCAGATGCGCAGGCATGCAGCTGGCTCATAACTGTGCTGCACGCAGCATCTGCTGCCATTGCCTTGCCTCACCTTGAAGGAGACCATCTTTGAGCTGTAGTCCCTGAGCGGCCAGTCCAGGCTCATGACGCCGCTCCACACGTCCCTGCTGTCTCCATGCTGAGTCAGCGCCAGTGCGCCGCCATGCTCAGCGTCCCACGAGCCCAGCGCGGGGTGGCTGCCCACCACCATGACCTGGTCACCCAGCCGCGTGTCACAGTGCACCTGGAACTCGCACCTGATGGTGTGCCTGCGCACCTGCTTGACCAACAGTGCACACGGCAGAGCGCGCGGCCAGAGCACATGAGTACCACAGCATGGTGTGCTGCGAGCGGGCCACATTTGCGTGGTGAGCTGCCGCATGCTGAGTCGTGCAGCATCTTAGAAGTCTGCTGTCTGCCACCAGCATGCATAACTCGCTGGTCTCAAACAGCCTGCAAGCTTGCACTCCGCACGAGCAAGCATACTACGCTCATTTGCATGCACACTACAGTGCAAGAAGAAGGCAGGCGTGATGCCCCGTACCTGCTGTGCCTTTGGGATGACACATGCGGCAGCCACCACTGGCATTCGCGCAGGCATGATGGCAGTTGCACTGCTAGCTGCTGCTGACGAAAGGTCATCCCCACTGGAGATGAAACCGCCAGAGCTGCAGCTGCTGAGTGATGTGCTATCAAGAGTGAGGCGAGGCAGTGGCACGCCTGCTTCGTTCAGCACCAACTCCATCGCTTGAATCTGCACTTTCTGAGCGCGGCTCTTGCGCATCAGCTCCTGGTTCCGCTGCTGTACTGCCTGATACAAACAGCTGCTTGTGTCATCCAGCAGCTGGGGAGCTGCTGCTGCAGTTCCTGGGCACTGCTGCTGCTGTTCCTGCAAGCTTGCATCTGCACCTGCTGCATCTGCTAGTGTGGCTGCGGCCGGCAGTGCAAGCTCACGGCTGGCAAGCACACTGTGGAGGGTTGCAATCCGCGCAGCTCGCAGCTCTATCAGCGTCTCTGTTGCATTGTTTTTTTGCAGCAGCGTCCTGCAAACAGATGCGCAGGTAAGAGCGCAGCGCACGAACAGTCACAGAGAGCCCGCACAGCAGGCACACGCAAAAGAGTGCTAACGAACAGGGAAGCAGCTTGGAGCTTTGGCTGATAGCCAGTATGTGTACCAGCACTGGGGCTGCATGACAGCAGTACTGCCGTACTGCACAACCACCACTGGCGCCCAAAACAACTGGAACTATGCAGCAGCTGAATTCGCTCACTTGATGATTGTTTCACAAACTGCGCTGCTGTGTGGTTCTTCTGGAGGCTGCGGCTGCAACACAACGTATTGTGGGTGCTGCAGCTGCTGCTGTTGACAGGGGTCAGCGGCAAGCGCTGCTGCACCACCCCCTGCTGCGTAGTGTTGCTGGAAGATGTTGCAAGCTACGCGGTTCCTGTGATTCTTCTGCGCGGGCTGGCATGCCTGCGACGGGAGCCGAAGCGGGCAAAGTAATCAAGGCAGGGTCATGTCAGAGACAGCGAAGCAGATTACGGTCAAAACATAGAAATACTAGGAAACTTTCGACATCAATTAATTCGAAAGCTGCGCCTGATGCCCACCTTGTGGCCGCGGGACTGCAACTTGCTGTTGAGCCTGCCTTGCGGTGCCAGGCTATGGCAGACTGCGGCGTTCCCTCGTATTAACGACGGCAATTGCATGTTGTTGAGCTGTTTATGTGCTAGCGTGAGACTTCTTGATATACACGTACTTGGTGCAACTTCTGGCAGGTGCAGCCGACGTGTGCAAGTTAATGTACGTTGCTTAAATCAACGCTGTTGATGGGCCCGTCAAGTGGCCTTCTTGAGAGCGGGGCCCCGTAAAACTGCGGCACAGACAAAAGACACGTCCTTTTTATGTTTGATGACAAAATTGGATGCCGACGTTTAACACACCGTGACCTATGTAAACTAGCATTTCCCACTAAACACGTTCGACTGCAGTCTATGTGTGGGGCAGTACTTGATCACATCGTTGTGAACCGTCCATCGTGCACGAAGAGCACAGGTACGCCACTTCCTATAAGGCATGCCCAACAAACACAAGCATGCCATGCAACGCCGGCACTCTCCTCTTCAGGGCCACCACTTCTTCACCGTTGAAATCACTGTGAAAAACACACGACAGACACAGCAATTCGAGGGGTGGGGAGCAGCTAAACTTATTATGATGAACTTTCAAGTGCTGGTTACCAGCAATTGCATGCCAATTGGATCTACAATTGAGTGCCTGGCAGGAACACTCACCAGCCACTGGCACTGCACCCAGTGGGTGACGCTGTGCCACACTGTGCAGTCCTCTGCGCTGCACAATACAGCGGTGCTCAGCACGGATGTGACAGCGGCCATGACATGGCTCATCACAGAAAAGATCACAGCCAGGCATAACACACTGTGGGAAAGCATGATCCCTACAACCTGCTTACAATCAGTCTACAACACATGTTGTAGCTCGTGTTGTAGGCAGAGGTTGTAAGACCTTACAACCTTGTTGTAATTCGCAGTGTGTTCAGGCCTGAAACGTTGTTAGAAGCAGCGTTCTTGCGCGGATAACTGCATCTATCTTGTATATATTGATTGTTAATTGCATTGTAGTGCAGCCTTTGCAAAATGGCCACGATGCATCTGGTGTGCTGCAGTCGTGCGACTAGTCGTGGTTGCCGGACTTATGCATGACCTTTCAAACCTGTGGACACGATGAGCAAAGCTTCTTGGGTCTTTTTGGATACGTGATCAGGCTCGGAGTGTAACCTAATTCATTTGACACAGCAACGACCGTCTGCAGTAACTCGTATGTGTGATCACACAACAAGGGTTGCAGGAAGAAATGTAGTACACATTTCAATGCAGCAAATGCACACGGTGCATGTAAGAAGACCACATGGGTCATGTCTGCAGCTGTCAACCTCTATCTGAATGACAACAGCAGTTGCTTGACTCCTGCAGACTGGTCCAGCGTGCATCATGAACCCAACAAATGCATAAAAAGAACGATCAAGCGCAAGACAAACAGGGTCTCTTTCATCCTGACAAGCGCATGCATGCAAAGCCAGAATTGCAAGCTGTAGCAAGCTGCTGCAGCACTGTCGACCCCATGCGGCAAAGCCAGCGCTGCACACACCGTTGCTGCCTGCTGCTTTCCGTCCAATGCTTGCGCAAACTGCACCGCTGCACTCCCAAACTGGACAGCTGCAGGGCAGCTGCGCCGGTGCATCCACAACATACATTTGCAAACCATGCTGCACACCAGAACGCCCTGCATACGCTGAATCCTGTCACACTTCATGTTTGATTGCCCTGCTACTTCTGCTCAGAGGGAAGTATGTTTGCTGAGATCAGATCCCTGCCTGGTTGCGCTGAAAAGTTGCGCAGCGTTTTGTCCATGGCTGATTCGTCTATCAAGGTGTTGCGTTTTGTATCTGATGATATTTGGGGCAGTTCTGGAAGATGTCGGATGGTGTCACCGTGTATTGCTGCTTTTCTTGTCAAGTCTTGGGATGTGCGCAATGCATGCAAACATTCTGGAGCAGTACTCCCTCCTCTTTCCGCCCCGGTGGGGCGCGGGGCCAATGGCGCTGTTGCTATGGCTTGAATGGGTATTATGATGATGATGATGATGATGATGATGATGAAGTGTGACAAAGACTCACAGTGTGACAAGCACAGTGTGAGGTGAGCGGGCGCCACATGTGAGCGGTACCACGTGGCAGTGCACTGGTGCTGCTGACTGGTGCTGCTGACTGCAACAAATAGTAACAGCCAGATTACCAAGTTACCAAGTTAACAAAGTAGGACCACTGGTCTACCCACTAAGGAGCCAAACAAGGCTCATGGGTCCAAAAATGTCTCACTACAGGCAAAGGGGGAAAGGGAGGCAGAGCATGCACAAGCAGCCGACACAAGTATAGCCTAGCGGTTACACAGGGGTCATGCCGCCAAAACCACAATACCACGTTAACTGGACACAGCTGATACTCAACCATGTGCCTGCGATTGAATGTTACCAAATTACCAAATTACCAAAGTAGGGCCACTGGCCCACCAGCAAATAAGCCAATCAAGGCTCACGGGGTCCACAAAAACCAGAAGGAGACCATCAAGAACGGAGAAGAAGTGTAACCGAGGACACAATATACTGAGAGCCTCTCAGAGCACGCTCGAGAGCGCGTAGCTCTGCCGGAACCCTCACAGGTAGTGAGACGGTCTCCGTAGCTCAATGGAGCATCGATTGGAATCCTGGCGATCCAGGTACGGGAGTCCTTGGTTCGAACCGAGCGAAAAAAAGAGCCACATCAGATCAAGATACGAACCAAAGACATGGTTAATTCCGCTCGAACGAGACGTTCGAGAGCGAGGGGACGAGAACGGTCGCACTGAAGAAGTGTAACCTGAGGTACAACCCTATATACTGAGATGCCTCAGAGGCATCGCTCGAGAGGCGGTAGCCTCTTGCCGGTTCGGAACCCTCACAATCAACCAAAAAACCGCCACCTCAACAAGCTCAGAGAGCTCAGAACTCAAAGAGTCAGTTAGTTCAGAAGCATTACTAGTGATACTCACTGGGAAGCAGCAGATGTGCCAATTCTGGATCGTTACATTCCAGTAAGCAACTGTGGATGAAAGCAGCAACACTACTCTGTCTTTGATGCATCAAGTCTGCCAAACATCGCCCGTCTAAGTGTGCCGTGCCACCTGGATATAGCACTGCATGCAAAGGAATGCGTACCTGTGCAGCATGTAAACTAGCCAGCCATGGCACCTCCCAAGCAAGTTCTAAAACAGCAGCCGCCAACACTAAAACCCCCTCTGCCGTTCCTTCAGAAAGCGTAGCAGCCAGAAATGCACTGCTTGCAGGCAGGCCGCACCATGCTCATCACACTGCACATGCAAACCCTTGCCGACCTTTGGCACTTGTGCAAGCGTGCCGCCAGGTTCAATAAAGCACCCACAGCTCCATTCCTCCCCAAAAAAAACACAGAACGCGGCCTCACCTTCAAGTTGCGCGTCACATTTCTGCCGTGCTCAAACGGCAGGCTGACAGACCAAATGTGGCCCTCATTCCATTAATAGCGGCTCCTGCTTCCAATTTTGGATCCCAGCTGCCCAGGGTGCCTGCATCCCCCACAATCGCAAGCCACAGCCGCTCGCCTGAGCAGACACAGCAGAGACTCCAAGCAGCACCAGGTTCAGTGGACGGGCAATGCTCTCTGCCGCGCACTTGAGGTCACGTCCTCGTCCATAACCCACTGCTTTCTGTCAACTTGGGAGGTTTCTGGTGTGAACACCATGCGTAGCTCAGTCCTGCATCTTATGATATCCTTGGATTTTTTTGTCCCCACCCGGCTTTGTCACGCAGCGGAAGTTGAACTCAGCACGCACGCACAAACGCATGCACGCACGCGTGTTGTGCGCCAACACCATGCGTAGCACAGTCCTGCATCTGATCATAACCTTGCGCTGATAGGTCCTCACCTGGATTTGTTACGCAGCGGAAGCTGAACTCTGCCGTGGCCACCCCTGCAGTGGCTGCACCTCCTGCTGCCGCAGCTGCTGCTCTGGCTGCTTGAAAGTTCTTGAGCAGTTAGTGTGACAATTGTACAGGGAAGCCTGTCCCCAAGGAATGTGTAGGCACCCCTTGATGTCTTGTCATACAGCTGGGTGCTAATTATGATCAGCTCACCAACCATGTTTACCAACCCCAAGTCATTGAGCCTGAGCTGCCGTTGCAACCTGGTGTTGTTGTCTCTCTGCAGCATTAATATTTGTCACGATTCCAGAGACACCACTGCGTCTGCTACATCAGGATGCTGCGGGGCCTGCCATGCCTGCAGGCTGCAACATTGCAGGGGGGTGCGCTTCATAGCTTACTTTACTTTACTTTACATGCTGCACCCATCGAGGATTTGGAACCCCATTCAGGAGCCAACGAGAGGCTCATTGGGGGCATAGCACTGTAGATCAACTGAGTTGCACATATCTCCTCTAGAGCAAGCTGCATCATGCAGTGCAGCATGCAAAAGCACCAGTGATGCGTAGCTAGTGTCATACACAAGACAGGGAGTGTTACTTCCACTTTTTGCCTCGGGTGAACCACAACACCACATAAAAACTGTGCAGAGTATGGGTTACACACTAGCAAGCAAAGATGTGCCAGTGATAGCAGGATGCACAATCAGCGCCGTACAATCCCAGAGGTTCAATCATATGCTGACACTGGATGCAACGTACTTGAGCATGCTGCATATGCAGTTTGACAGGCAGCAGGTTGCTGCAGCTGCCATGACCAAGGACTGACTAAGTAACAAATATGTGAAGTTAGCAGAAGTGGTGGCACTCCTGCAAGAGTAATCAGGCCTTATGGGATCAAGCCTGCTGCCTGATTTCTTTCTTTTCTGACAACAGCTTGTTCAGAAACCCAGAACTGCACAGGCTGCTTTATGCAATTGAACTATCAGCAGCTAAAAAATCGCAATAGCACCATGCACTGGATGAGAAGAGCATGAACACATGGGCAACGTATGCAGCTGGCATCATGAGTGAAATCTTCCCTAAGCCGCATGGCAGGAATGCTTATCAAGGAGAGGATCAACCAACTAATGCTCAATTCATATGAGCAAGTAATGATGACAAGTAGATGCAGAGATATTTTGGAGTGTTGATGAAAACACTGGACAGCGTAAGCAGCAACGGGTCACAGTGCCCTGCGCCCACAGCAACTAAGAACTACACTACACTGCATCAGCCTGACTCGCTCGCCTGCTGCTGCCCAAGTACTAGTCAACCAGTACTGCATACACTACATGCTTCTTCAAGCGTGCAGGTCAGAGTACAGCTTGGCACCGCTGACCTGGAACATGCTGATGGCTGCCTCCTCGAGCTCAGACTTGGTCAGGCTGCAGGCACTGCTGCCGGACTGCCACACATACACCTCGCACTCAGATGCAGCTGTGCATGCATCCTTGCACTTTGCCTCGGTGTCAGCAGCACCAGCTGCAGCAGGCATGGGCGCAAGAGCAGCACCAACAGACTGGGTCAGGCCCCACACAGAGTAGTCATCACCATTGCCAATCTTGAAGCCGACGGTGTGGGTGGGGGTGCCGGCCTCGCTCAGCAGGCTGCACTGGCCGCTGCCATCACCAGCCGCGTCCAAGACAAACTTGTACATGACGCAGGCGGCCGAGTCGGTGCAGGCGGTACCGCAGCTGTCACCAGTGGTTGCGTTGTCATCGCTCCATGCAGCCTCGTCAACCAGGTTGAACACATCATTGCGGGCATCAATCAGGGTGGAGTAGCACTGCTGGACGTGGGTGGCACCCTTCCTGGAGGTGGAGCCAGCAGCACAGGCAGCGCATGCAATGCCCTCCTTGGCACCGCCATAAGCAAAGAAGCCGTACGGGCACTGGGCACAGCCGCTGCCGCCGTAGCCGGCTGCGCAGACAGCACATTCCTCGACAGCGGTGGACTCGTCCTCCTGGGTGGAGTAGCCGTTGTCGCAGGCAGTGCAGGTGGCATTGGGGGCCAGCTCGGTGCCGCCAGTAGAGAAGGTGCCCTTGTCGCAAGGAGCAGGGATGCCGTCAACAGCCATCTGCCAGCCAGCCTGGACAACGCACTGGTCCTCAGAGGTCCTGGCGGCAGCCACGGTGGTCCAGCCGGTGCCGCACTGCTGGCAGGGTGCGCGGTTGTTGCCCTCGTTGAAGGTGCCAACTGGGCACTCCTGGGGGATGGTGGAGGTGGTGCCCCATCCGGGTTTGACCAGGCAGGCAGCCTCAGAGGTGTACAGCTCGCTTTCGTTGCGGGCCCTGCCCTCCAAGGTGTCCAAGGTGAACATGTCGGTAGGGCAGGCAGTGCAGCGGGCATTGGCCACAGCAACACGGTCCACGTCATGTCCGTAGGTGTCCTGCTGGCAGGGCTCAGCCACCATGGGGGACAGGGAGGTCAGGCCCCAGCCGGCGGGCACCAGGCAGGCATCCTTGGACACAGAGCCCTCCGCTGCGGTGATGACGCCAGAGCCGCACTGCAGGCAGGGATGACAAACAACAGCAGGGCGCAGGCATGGCAAGATCAGCAACACACAACATATTCAGTGCCTGGACAGCGGTAACTCTTGGTCAGAGGCCAACAGCAGCAGCAGCTGATGGTGTCTAGTACCTGCTGCCGATGAGTGCAACACAACCAAGGGCACCAACAGTCACGGCAGCACTGCCACTGTGGGCGGCAGCAAAGATTGGTGCACGAACGCCAATGTGCTAACACAGCATGGCATCGAACTTCTTGAAGAAATCACCTGGCAGGTGGGATTCAAGGGGCCCGCTCAGCAGCAGAACTGTTGACAAGCATCGCCGCCAGTCGTCTCACCTCCACGCAAAGGTTCCTGTTCCAGTCGGCCTTGTAGGAGCCAGCAGGGCAGGCAGAGATGGAGGCAGCGTTTCCAAGCAGCTCGAAGCCGGGCGGTGCCAGGCACAGGGCAAGACCAGTGGCACCAGTCTCCTTGGTCTTCCAGCCGAAGGGGCAGGGAGTGCAAGCGGTGACAGCAGCCTCCTGGTCCTGATACGTGTCCAGGGGGCACTGGATGGCCAGGGTGGAGTTGGAGGGGTCGATGTAGTAACCCTTCAGGGCCAGGGAGCAAGCAGCAGCAGTTGTGCTGCCCTCGTTGGCAGTGGTGATGCCCTCAGGGCAGGGGACGCAGTTGTTGTTGGAGCTGAGGTCAGTGGAGTAGGTGCCCCGCTGGCACAGCTTGCCGATGCCCTTGTCCAGGTTGGAGCCAGCAGGGGCCACTGCAAGGCAGATGTAGCAAGGCAGCAGCCGGGTGACAGCAGCATGAGTCCACAAGCAAGAAAGATCACTGGCTCTGTGTGTGACACAGAAACAGCAAGCTGAAGGTGCTTCAATCTGCTGTGCGGCAGCGTCACTGCTGCTGCTGCTGGCATGCCGTGTGGCAAGCGCTGGCCGTACCAATGCATGCCAAGATTGCAACAGTGACAGCATGTCATCATCAACAGCTGCTGCTGCAGGCCCTGCACTGGCTGCAGGTGGCTGCAGTTGCGACTTGCTACCAGTGCCAGCTGTGGCAGCCAGTCAGTATTGCTGCTGCTGCTGCTGCTGCCGCTGCTGCTCCTGTTGCTTCTGGCTACATTCTATAATTCTGTTGGCCAACTGCACATTATCCACGCATTGCAGCATTGCATGTTGGCAGACATATAGAGTCCGGCTGAGTTGCCCTAAGCAGGCAAGGAGTTGAGCAAGGCAATTGAGCACTCACGGCATGCGGAAGCAGCGGTTGATCCAGTGCCGGCGGTGGTCAGGCCTGCGCCACACTTCTGGCAGCCGGCAGTGTTGGAGCCCACGTTGTAGGTGGCAACCTCGCACAGCACGCCAGACAGGGTGACCTTGCCGTTGCTGCCCCTGGTGGACACGCGGCCGTAGCCGGCCTGGGTGAAGCACTGCGCCTGACTCTTGGCGCCAGCAAAGGTGGTCACCAGGCCACTTGGGCAGCTGGACTCCTGGTTGGTGGGGTTGACCTTAGCATCACCACCTGGGCAGAAGTTGCCAGGAGTGCAGGGGTTGCACTGCCCATTGCCATCCATGGCCAGGCCAGGAGCACAATCTGCAAGGCAGGAAGCAGACAGAAAGGACAACCGCACAGAGTTGGCCGCAGAGTACAAAGAGCGGCGGCATCAGCTCCTGCAAGAGTTGCCACATTGCTGTTGCAGCAGCAAGCGATTACGCCTGACAACCCTCTACTGCTGCAGCAGGCCCTGCAGGCTGCGCTACCATGACAGCCAGCTGCTGATGGTGAAGAAGCAGACAGCAGCAGCAATCACGGCAGTCACCCATCGAGCTCACCGCAGGTCTTTGAGATGCCATCACGACGCAGCCTGTACCCGCTCGCGCAGCTGGAGCACACCAGCTCACTGCGGCGGGTGCCTGGGATCCTCTGGTTGCGGCAAGTGGCGCAGTGGGCGTTGATCCTGGTACAGTTGGGAGCCTTGGCAGCCTGCAGCAGGTGGCGACCTTGCTCATCTGTCTCCACGCTCCACCTGGAGGCCTGTGCTGAGGCGGCACACAGCAGCAGGAGGGCTGCTGCAGCCAGAAGCTTGTGAGCCATGACGGTGTAGCTTTGAACTTGAAGCAGAAATATGCGATGGCGCAAGCGTCCTCTAATTGAGTGTTTGGACAGAAGCGCTTGCGTACTTGTCCTCGATCCGCTATGCGTGGCGAGTAGGCGCTACAACGCGGCAAATAACTAGTTCAGGACGTTGCTAGTCGGATAGAACAGACTCCACTTATGTACAGCCAGCGATCCGGTAGGCTTGCTGCACAATGTAACGGACTAGCCGAAAGAGTGACTTCCAGCGAATCTCCCAGGGAACCTCCTCAGGCAGTCCTGCCCGGGGATCATCACACCACATCTTCGTACAAACTTTCACGTCTTCGCACTAATCCTCAGTGATCATGAATACATTTTCATGTTCCTATTCGTAACTGCTGTGGGATGTTTTTCTCTCCTTTGCAGGTATCGTCTGGTCTTCAGCACGGTCACGGCACTCGTTTGCTGTTGCTGCTGCAACAGTCGCTGTGAGACCTTGCAGGCAGCCTGCAGGTGCAGCACCAGCTATAACAAGCGTCGACCCTGCTGCGGCTGCTGCTTCTGCGCCTCACGACACTGCCGTGAGCTTGTGTAACAACAGCTCCTGGGCTCAAGCTGGAGCCTGCACCTGCAGGTGACAGTAGCTTTTAATGTTAATGAGTGGCTGATTTCCAAAACCGTAGCGTGCAGGGGCCAGCAGACAGAGATAAGGTAGATGGAAGCCGCCGAAGCCCGCTGCTGCCCTGCAACGTGCTCCTCACCGCTGCTTTCGCCGCATCTGGATTCAGAGTATCTATCAGCACCCAATGCAGGCGGTGCAGCTACACAGGCTGGCGGGCTGGACGCAGCCCACCATGCTGTGGCCACAGCAGCTTGGCAAGAAAAGCTGCACTCAGACATATTGGAGATGGCAGCAGGCTTGCCCTGCTAGCCGGACTTCAGCGGATTCCAGACCACGTTTTGGTTGATGCAAGTTGCAGCAGGGTCACCCTGCTGCACTGTTAGCAGCGGCAGCAACAGCAGTGGGAGCAATAGTAGCAGCGACAGGCAGCAGCAAGGGCAACGGCGAGGCAAGCAATGGCTTCAAAAGTGCAACAGTGCACTTTCTTCGAAGATTGTCGTGTGTTTTGATATGGCTAAGTCATGTTGCACCCGCATGCACGCTGCTGGTAGCGGGGTCGCCATCCCTTTTACATGCTGCTTTTTGGATTGCAGACCTCATTTGTGATGATCGACTGCTGAACACCGCATGTGCAGCCGTTCTGTTGGGCAGGTACAGCTGCATGGGTGCACCTACGCAACATGTTTGGATTGGGGTTGATCTGAGCACATGCATGTGTATCAAGGCATATAGTCTGTCTGCAGTAGTGCGCCGACGCTTGTTGCTGCCCTGGCGAGTGTTACGTTTTTGTGATGTCATAGCATCGTTGTCACAGCAATCATCTTGCCTTTGTGCTTGTAGTGCTGCGGTTGTGAGCGTTTTGAGTTCTTTGAGCTTTCACCAGTTTGCCACTTGAGACAAGGTTGCCTATGGACCTTTTGGAATTTGCGCATAACGTTGCATTTTGATGCCACCTGAGCCATGCTGACATCCATATTTATTTGTTTCTCGGTTGTGCTGTTGTTTGAGGAGTATGCTGCCCCCACAGAGGAGGGCCACAACCCCCATCCTGGTTTGTTGCGTGGTTCACCATGCCACGTATGCTGCTACCAGATAATGTGCCCTTTCGCATGGATTTACCGCTAAGCTATACTGTATGTTGGCTGCTTGTGTGTGCATGCTCTGCCTCCCTTTCCCCCATTTGGTTGTGGCGAGACATTTTGGACCCCATGAGCCTTGTTTGGCTCCTTTCTGAGTTCTGAGCTCTCTGAGCTTGTTGAGGTTGCGGCTTCTTTCGGTTGATGGTCTTCTTTTGAGTTTTGTGGACCCCATGAGCCTTGTTTGGCTCCTTTGCGGGTGGGCCAGTGGCCCTACTTAGGTAATTCGGTAATTCGGAATGTTGTAGATGCACAGGCTGCACATCTCGAGCAATTGCTGGACCAGGAAAACCGTTAGGGCCTACTCAGCTTGTTCAAGTGCTCCGAGTGCCACTCCTGAACCCTTTTGCAGCAGCATGCTGCCTTGCCAAGGCTTGGCAGACCGTTTCAAATGAACTGCAAACTCCGCCACGCACACGCAACGCACGTGACGCTCGACAGTCAATAAGTGACTCAATACATGAGACCTTGGGGCCCTTGTAAAGGCTTGCAGAGAGCACACATGACACACTTGATTGTGCAGCAGTTACATGTGTAGCCTGTTTAAGCTGAACTGCATGCTGCCACTGACGCCGCCGTCAATGCGGCCGTTGCCACACCTAGAGACAACTGAGACTGCCAGCCGCACCAAGCGCCACGGCTTGGGGCACGATCGCGATGCCGGCACAGGTGTGCTGGGTTAAAGTGGTTGTCGATTGCGGTAGGTATTGATATCATGCGATTGCAGCAGGCACCATGGTGCTAGCCAGCACAGCTGTGAATGTCAATGACCGTGACACATCATGCAGCCGTCCTCCAGGTAACCAGGATTGACGGCCGTCAACTACAAGCACACACAAAGTGACCAACAGTGCATGAGTAGGCTCAAAGCTCCCCCCGGCAGCTACATCGCCCGATAATTACCGAATTACCGAATTACCAAAGTAGGGCCACTGGCCACCCGCAAAGGAGCCAAACAAGGCTCATGGGGTCCACAAAACTCAAAAGAAGACCATCAACCGGAAGAAACCGCAACCTCAACAAGCTCAGAGAGCTCAGAACTCAGAGAATCAGTAACTTCAGAAGCACTACTAGTAATGCCATCACTGGGAAGCAACAAATGTGCCAACTCTGGATCGCTACGTACCAGTAAGCAACTGTTTGGCTCCCCATGACCCTTGTTTGGGTCCTTAGTGGGTGGGCCTGTGGCCCTGCTTTGGTATTTGGTATTCGGTAAAAGAACGGATTTAACGGCTCCTGGGCTCCACAATATGTTGCCAGAGGGGAAGATGACCATTTGCAGCAAAACAAAGCAACAGCTAATAGAGGCAGTTTACCAAAGCTGTTTGATCGGCTTCACCCAAGCCAGAATAATGTGCCACTCCTGTGCATTTGTCCAAGTCGTACACGCATGCAGTAGCAGTGACGAGATTCAAGTAACCTGCATGCAATGCTCAGCCTCGGTTGAAGAGGCTGTCATAACACCAACCTCTGTGAATGAGCCATACATTCGCCCCAGTTTGGGACATACGTCGTGAACAAGCAAGCAGTGCCACCAGCTACTGAACGATCCAATAGACCGCTGGGTATCAACAGCTTGGCAAATGCAATCTGCTGGGTTCAACACTGGTCACTGGACTTGCACTGCACTTCATGCACCCGACTTTCAGGTGTCGTACTGCATGTGCTTCCACATACTGAGCCACGTACCAACCACGTTTCAAGCGCTGTGGATGCTCCCAGGTAGCACAACCAGCTGCAGCAGATACAAGAGCCTAGGTCAGGTCCTCTATGCATGTACCCTCAGGAAAGGACTGGCCTGTGAATGCACACGCGGGTTGCTTATGCTAGGCCTTAACATGCAACATGATTTTTGATCGGCATGGTGTCTTGCCAAGCCCTGTTTCCAAGCCAAACGGCTGCAATTGCTGTCACTTCTGCGACAGCGGTAACAGAAGCTGCAGCTGCTGATGCAGTGATTTTTGCAACAGCATTCCTGGGCAACAGCAGCAGCAGCAGCAGCAGCACCTCACTACCTGCTGCTCCCAGCAGCACCCACTGCTGCTACGCCTACAGCAATGCACCAGCCTCCAGCTGCCTCACGAGGACACCTGCAGCATCAGAGGCACCACCACCAGCATCACCATCAGCCACACACCTGCAGAAAACAAAGGGGCACAAGAGAGGCAAGGCAGCATGCAGCCCCAATTAGCCCCGCCTGCCAGAACACGCTGCCCTGGGTCCTCTAACTGTGCGCAGCTGGCTACAACACCGCAAGCATACAGCACCGTCGGCATAGTACTGAGTTCAATGCGCTTCTAACACCTTGGCGTCTGCCACTGCATGCTGCATGCTGCCACACACAGCTGTCGACGGCACCTGGTCTGCCCACCTCTCCACTGCATGCACATGCTGCAGCAGTAGCTGTGGCCAGAGGCAGAGGCATTGCCACACTGCTGCTGCCGGGCGGCATCTAGGCTTGCTTGCTGCACGCACAAATCTGTAAAGGTTGAAGTGCTGTTAGCCGCTGGCACTGCTGCTGCTGCTGCTGCTGCTGCTGTTGCTGCTGACATTGCCGCGGGCACCGCTGCTGCTGCTGACGCTGCTGCTGGCACTGCTGCTCCTGTGTGCATGCACCTACACGGCTTGCCTTCACCAGCCGGCACCTACGTGGCTCGCTGCGTACACGAACTGGTTGAAGCTGAGGTGCACCTGGCCAGTGCGCTGCGGGTCAAACGCGCCGAAGGTGCGCGCAGCTGTCTGCAGGAACAGGCATGCGCGGATGTACTCATCCAGCGAAAGACTGCAGCAGACAGGCAGCGAGCAACACACGAATGTACTGCTTGTCGACATTGCACTTGAGCTTGCCGGCACCGCTCAGCAAATAAACAGGTGGATGGCTGCTGGCTGCAACTGCCGCCCGCAAATGCCACATGCATGATGGCGGCTGGGACCAAAGTCTGGGCCACAGTGCATGGTCAGGGCGCAGAGCCACAGCGGGCATGTTGCGGACATGAGACGAATCCCTGACACCGAGTAGTCACACGGGGAGCAGACAGCAGTGGTTGCACTGGTGGTGCTGAATTGCTGACTGTGTGTTGCGTGCATCCACATGCACTCCTGCTCACAGCACTGTGTGCGTGCATCCACATGCACTCCTGCTCCAGCCTGTTTGCGCTCCACATGCACTCCTGCTCCAGCACTGGTGTCGTGCATCCACATGCCTCCTGCTCACAGCACTGTGTTCGTGCATCCACATGCACTCCTGCTCACAGCACTGTGTGTTGCGTGCATCCCATGCACTCCTGCTCACAGCACTGCTGTATCAAAGCGGCAGCTGCGATTTGCCTTGTTGATGGACGCTACCGCCGCAGGTGGTGACTACGTCTCAGCATGCGCTATTCCTACGCCTAGGCATACTCCCAAGATCACCAAACACGTCTTTGTCCACCTGCCGCTGTTGTCTGGATCAAATTTGCTGATCATGGCCATCATGGCTGGCCCGTCCAGCTGGAAACCTGCAGCGAAAGAACCACACGAGAGCAAGGGACAGCCAGCAAGAGTGATAAGCTCCAGCCGAGGTGCCAAGGGTTTGCTCAAGCCAAGTACATAATAGTCCGGTGAGGCTTGCCAGTGAGCCTTGCTGATGAGAACTAATGAGGCTTGCTGATGAGGCTTGCTGATGAGAACGGATGAGGCTTGCCGGTTGGAAGAGCATACCGCTAGCAGGCCCTACCTCTGGCAACCCAGCCAGGCGAGCTCCTGCTCACCTGCTTGCTGCAGAGCCTGCGCTACTTCATCTGGTGTTAGCCTGCCACTACAATCCCTGCACAACGGCAAGCATGCACATGTCTCTGTTGACATCCTGCTACCGGCTGTATATGCAGCTGTATGCCGTAAGATGTGGTGGACCAAGGTTGCTGCTCCACTGCACACCTCAGATGCTGTCGTTTGAAGCCACAAGAGCACCAGTCAGCAACAACTACAGGTGTACGGCAAGCAAAAGGCAATTGTGGCTGCTTTGTGTTGCATTGCGCAGCACAGGGCCATACAGCGCTGCAGTCCACATTATACGCGCGCTGGCACAACACCTGCCAGTGTCGACAGCCACAAGCGCCTTGCAGCCAACACCTACCTGTCAAAGGTTTGAAAGCTGTTCTGCACGTTGACCAGGAAGTAATGTAGCCGCGAAAACTCTGCAAAGCCTAATGACCGGCTGCCGTCGACATCAAATGCACGCACCATTTGGTCCTGCAAGCAGGCAGCAGCAGACACATAATGTGCACAGTATGCAGACAGCAACGGCCCAGCTGGGACATCTGCACATGCTGACGTGCACTCTTGGCAGTGGCAACCAGTATTACCCTGCCTGAGTCTGGTGATATGGAACCAAGGTCTGTGCACTGCATGTCTGCAGTAGCTGTGCATGCGAAAACAAACAGCAACTGCTGCTCATGCATGTTGCCAACAGCTCGGCAGCCAACGGCTGCAGGTGCTTGGTGTTCACTGATTGCGGATGTAAGCGTTTTGTGTCCTTACCACGTCGTTCAGCCCGTAGTGCAGGTTGCCCATAGCTAGGGCCCGCTGCAACTCTTTGCTGTCAAGTCTGCCCGAGTGATCCACATCGATAGCATTAAACCACGCCTTGAGCTGTTGATCACCCATCCGTAACTATACTTGGACTGCTTCGTGGGGAAAGGGCCAGCTACAGGCGAGCTGCAAGGCGTCTTGCGGCAAACACCGATGACTACCACCGTCGCAGGTCGCTGCAGGACTGACATGCAAGATCGCTGGGTGCAGCCACTCTCGCAAGTTTCACTGCACGGCACACCAGTTTAGCCCACCTTCCGAAACGGTCTTACCACGCGCAAAATGTAAGTCACTATGACACTCTTTTCAAACTGTCATAACCTCAGACTCATGTGGTGCCATTGCACAAAGTCAGGCCACGTGTCGTCTCTTGTGAAGCCAAGTGTTGTGGAAAGCCATTAGGCGCCACATGTGGCTGGCTGGTATGTGGCACTGCAGGCGTTGACCTTTGACCCCCTCATGAATATCATGCTGCAATGGCATGATGCTTGCATTGGCAACGCGGTCTGCAGCAACTCAAGGAAGGTATTCATCGTGCTTGCCTGCCGCAACTATGCATGACAGCTCTGAACGTTGACCAAAGTCCTGCAGGGCATCATGCAGGCCCGGGGATAGGGCCCGGCCCTACTGGCATGGTTCGTACGTCTGGTCCCCCGGGCCCGCACAGAGCGCATGTGCATACTGCGCACGAGTTCAACAGCACAAGTGTGAAATTTGCAAGGACACACCAATCGCACATGCCAACATTCCTGCACACTGCAGCGCCGGGCCCGCACATGCTAGACAGCTGCAGTTGGTGGCAGGCAATCGGGTGTGCGGTACAGGTGCGTATGAAGATGATGCTTTGATGCTGGCCAGCTTGCCTGCATGGCAGCACACTCGGAGCACCAGGAGTGATTGAGCGGGCCGCTCCTGGTCAAGCATTGCTTTGAAGGTATGTCGTTTTGCGTTTACCTGGAGCCCAGGAGCCGTGAAATTGTCCTTTTTCAACTCGGTCAACCCCGTCCTTCTTCACCATGGGGGCGCCAGGCCAGGTGTTGCATGCACACATAACCTCTGCTTGCGCTGTTGAACAAACAGGATGAATAACACACAACATTGGGCTGCCAAAGGGCACTGCAGCTTTACTAGCTCTGAGAGCCCATTTTCAGTGGTATGCTACCCCAGAAGACGCAACAAGAAGCAGGCATAAGGCCAATGGGTTTCAGTGCCAAAAGGCTGGCCCCTTGCCTATGCAGCTACACCCTGGAGCGCACGTTGCTTGCAGTGGACTCCATCGGCATCAGCCAAGCAACAGCTTAGTAGCTTCAACATGATGAGCTTGAGCTGCAGATCGCAGCAGCTACATTCATGTTTGTCTGCAGAGGCCTGGAACACGTCTCAAAAGTTGGCAGGCGTAGTAGTACCGGTGCTTTCCAATGTGGTCACATGAGCCCACGTTGTGGGCCTGACCACACCAGCCAGACACCGGCACTACACCTGCAGATGGGCTGCAAATGCAGCTGCTGTGGCAGCTGCTGCTGCGGCTGTTGCCGGCTCCCCTTCCAGCCCACAGCAGTCTCGTGTAGGGCTGAGACTGCTGCGCTGCACTCGCACTGTGCTGAGAGCGGCCCCACTTCACGGTACCACATCTCAACTACATCTGTCGACGTATCACATTGAAACTACACCAGTCGATGTGCTCTGCCGATGAACTACACCGGCACCACACCAGCCGGTGTACGACTCCAAATTGTGCAACATGTTTCACCGGGACTACACCAACCGGTGTCATCTGGTATAGGCAGCCGGTGTATACATGGGCCCCACAAACTGGGACGAAGCTATGCCACAGCTGGTAACTCCTCAATTGGAGGCTGAAGGCCTGCACGCGCCCAGCTGCCTTGCCGTCAAAAGTGGGCCTGCTGCTGCTGAGCTCCAGCAAAGGACAGCACCCGTTGCTGCACCTCTGGCGGGGTGATGCCCTGCCTGCCAAGCCACTAGTGCTGCTGCATCCACCGCTGCTGCTGCCGCCGCAGCTGCCGACGTGCTGCTGCCAGCCAGGCTGCCGCCACTGCTGCCAGCAATGCTGTGTACCTCGCTACCAGTGCTGCTACCTTCCACTCTGCCTGCACCTGCTGCTGCTGCTGCTGCTGCTGCTGCTGCTGTAATTGTGTCGATCCTCTTTGCTCCTTTCATGCCTGAGACGGCCGCCGCACCCTCCACAACTGCAGAACTCATGCACGGACAGCCACTGGCAGCAGCAGGCATGGCACACACAGCGCTGGCATGCCCCTGACCAGCGCTGCCCGCATCAGCTACCGGCAAGCAGTCATCCTTTGCTGCGCTCACTGAGCTGGTGTGGGACCATCCTACGGTGCTGCTGTGATGCACTGCTGCTGCTGCTGCTGCTGCTGCTACTGGCGCAGTGCCACAACCTTCCCCATCAACAGCATTTAGCCTGCTGAGCATCAAGCCAGCACCTGGCTGGGATACGAGCTCGACACAATCATCAATCAAAGCAATGCCATCGCCGCTTGACCTGCAGCTTGTGCTGCTGCCTGTGCTGCTGCTTTCGCTGTTGCTGCTGTTGTAGCGCTCGACAGGCCCTGGTGGCCCACCCCAGGGTGTCTCACACTGCACAGCAGCAGGACAGCTCAAAGGACCATAAAGCTCCCACACAGCTGCTGCAGTTACTTCAGGTACTTGACTGCTGCTGCTGTTGTTTTGGGTGTCAATGACATCCGCAGCCTGCACAGCACCTCCAACAGCAAGCCGCACACTGCAGCCCGCAGGAACAGGAACAATGCCACTGCTGCTTGCCGCTGCATCAAACGCTGCTGCTGGGCGCAAATGTGTCAGCGCTGCTGGGCGGCAGTTCCTCCAGCTCCTGCCACTGCCACCGCTACTGCCGTTGCCACCACTGCTCCAATGGCGGCTTGTTGCAGCACCTATCTGTTGCCCTGTGTTGTTCAAGCCAATGTGCGGATGTGGAGCCAACTGCATTGTCCCCAAGGCAGCAGCAGCAGCAGCAGCAGCAGCGCCTCCACTGCTGATGCGCGCTGCTCGACTGATGATGCCTTCGCGCCGCTGCACCCGCGACCCCGTTGCTGCCGCCACCGCTGCCTCGTCTCGGCATTCCTATCAACATTGCCACGTCCACCACATTCCTGCTGGTGCTGCTGCCAAGCTGCACGTTGCTGCTGCTGCTGCCACCATCATGTGCTGTGCTGTTGCTGCCGTGCGCCATGTCAGCTGAGAAGGTGCTGCTGCCGAATGGCTTGCCGCTGCTCATGGAGCGCTGCAGCTGGCCCACCCAGTTCCTGCCAAACAGCCGCTGCAGGGAGCTTTTGCAGGCAGTGCATACAGGTGAGCAAACCTTCAGCATCAAGCCAGCGCAATAATCAAGTCATGCAGGTCTGCAAGGTTGCAGGAACAGGGTCGTCGCTGACCAGGGCAGACGTTGTCACAGCATGGTCATGCCAGCTGAGCCCAACTGCTGAGTATTGTTACAGGACTCCTCAAAGCCATCCAACAGGTGTACAAGCCACAGTCGTTATAACAGGGAAGCACTCACCTGTGCAGCTTGGCGCGTGGTGTGCTGCTGCCCTGGCTCTCTCTGCTGGCTGGCCTGTTGCTTGCAGGAGAGGGTGAGCTGCAGGTATCTCTGAACAGCCCCTCAGTCAGCATGCCCAGGAAGGCAGTGCTGCTGCTTGGCTGGTACTGCGGCGTCAGCGGCGGCTTGCTGCTGTGTCGATGATGGTGATGGTGGTGATGATGGTGGTGGTGTGAATGCTGCCTTGCAGGATGCAACTTGGCTGTTAAACACTGCTGCTGCTGCTGCTGCTGCTGTTCAGGCAGCACCTGCTGCTGAGCTTGCAGAGTAGCAGAAATTTGCTCAGGCTCCGTACTTGTTTGTGACACGGCAGGTTGCTCATCTGCAGTTGCTACTTGCCGCTGCTGTTGCTCAGCTGCGTGGCAGACTGCCAGCTGCTGCAGTACTGTGATATGCTCTTGCTGCAACTGCAGCAAATCCTTCCGAAGCTGTATATTCTCTTCAAGCAGCTCATGTTTGTCTCTCATAAGCCTGCAGTGCGGTAAGCCAAATCTGAGCTTCCACTGCAGTATTCATAGGGGCCAATGATTCCGGAAGAACCCACCTCATTTCAAGCCAACCTTGCCCTTCCAGAGTAAACTGTGGTTCTGTCTGCTCGCAGATAGTAGCCATTGCAGTGGGCAAGGCCTGCCGCGCAAACTTGGAAGCTGCTGTTTGTTCAAACTGCGCGTTTCCATCTGCAAACTATATGAACGGTCGCTACGCTTTCGGAACAAACTCGTATACATTTGTATGATACATTAGGATGTGTTCGTGAGCCGGTCTCAGCCCAGGCAGTAGATGGGCAATTAACCAGGTCTGAGCATCTAACACTCAGAAGTACAGACTTTGTGAATAGTCGTAAACATGTACATCCTGATCGTCGTTTGCTTTCATCACGCCTCATACGGAGGTTACAGCAGTTCATCATACAAAACACTGCACCTGGGTGCCTGTGCTGAAGAAGGTTGGCCTGAACATCCTTCAAGCCTGCTGCTTGACTTCCCACATATGTACAGATGCATACCTCCTACACTGGTGGGTAGCAGCTGCATGACGTGGTGGAGTGCTGGTTGCCTGGCAGCACTGCATTACAGGAAGGTCTGCGCAGGCATGCCTGCTGATGCTGTTGACATGCTCACTACTGCATGGATTTGCAGGCAGCATGGCAGAAAGACGAGGAAAGCTTGTACCCGGCAGCACTGGCGGAAGTAGCCAATTGCTGCTGTCATTGGGCGCGCTTACTGGGGGCCTACTCTCATCCAGCTGCTGTGTCATCCAGCTGGTGCTGAACTACACATCAATAGGCTGTGCTGGCTTTTCAGCGCTCACGCCATACCGAGATGTCTTCAGAGCCATCACTGGTGCGGGGTTTGCAGCGCAGCGGCATTGCTGGCAGCTATTCGTCATCAGCAGTGCATAAACAGGGCAGCAGCAGGAGGTGGCATGGACTGGCATGCAGACTTGCAGGACACATGAGGACTGTGCTGCCACCATGGATGCCAGCAGATCCGTGGCAGCTACAATTTCTGCTGGCCGCGCAGAGCCTTTGACGAATCAAACTATGCAGGATAACCATTGTATGTTGCCATAACACCATGCTGATGACGTGCAGTTATATGTTGCTGTCTGCGTCTGCAGCGGGCACGCTGGGGTGTCTGCTGCTTTCTCAGGGCCTCAACAAACGCACAGTCACCACGCTGTTGTTGTCGCTGGCACTAGCAACAAGCCAAGCCGTTCTTGCCTCGTGCAACACAGGCAGCCTCAGCGCAGGGCTGCCAGGCTTGCAGCAGCTGCTGTCAGGCTGGGGTGGCAGCGGGAGCCTGCACCAGCAACAGCCGCAGCAACCACAGCAACTGCCAGTTGCAGCCAGCAGAACAAAGCTGCAGGTTGGTGTCTGAATCCTGAGCAAATGTAGCAGTGGACGGCTGGCGGCGTTGGCAGACTCACCTGCAGTCAAGCAGCACTGCTGCAGCAACGCCGTGTGGTCGCCCAGCAACTGAACCCAGAGTAACACGGCTGCCATAAAGGTCTGCTGTTGCATACCCAAGAAGCTGTGCGGTCAGACAATGTTACATGTGTTCGCTGCCGCTGCGTGCAGGTGCAAGGCATGCGCTGTGAGGCATGTGCTGCGCGGTTGCGCGGCAACCTGGCAGCAGTAGAGGGTGTTGACAGCTGCACTGTGCAGCTGGCAGCTGGCGTGGTGGACGTCTGGTGAGCGCGCTGCCGCCGTCATGATTGTGACAGCCGATGCTGGTTGGTATGCACACGCTGAAGTCGTTTTTCCTGATTGCCTCATCACTCAGCTTGCCTGCATGTATGTACAAGAACAAGTTTAAATGCATGTGCTTGTGGTATGTTCTCAGCTGTCTTGGCCGCAGTTACAGCAGCAAGTGGCATGTGCAGGTTGTTGTAGCAGTGAGGTTGGCATGCTGCTGACTGTATGGGCTGCTGGACTGTCTGCCGTGTCACACTGCAGGTCCAACAGCAGCAGTCCTGTGCAGCCTAGTGTGCTGCTAGATGCAGTGAAGGCTACAGATGACAGTTACAAAGTGCAGCTGCTGTCAAGAGAGTGCTTTGATGCTGCGGAGGGGGCATTGCCTTGCCCTGCAGTTGCAAGCCAGGATGCTGCAGTGGCACACTAACATAGCGCCCGGGCCGTGCCATGGCTGACATGTGGTAACGGGCAGACACTGCAACGTGGTCTATGCCGATGTATTGTTGGTTCAGTGGATGGCGCTCTTCGTTCGGTGAATTGTGTATGATGGCTGTTTATGTTGCTTCTTACCTGTATCTGTAGGCGGTTGGAATCATCTGTGATGGCACCAGGTCATGGGGTGTGCACTAGTGGTTTTTTTTGTCTGCTATGTTTGGCAGTTGATCAAAAATCGAAGATTAATGGATTAGGTGGTGGTTCAATGAGCCTGTCATTGGCTCAAAAACGGGCGATGTTCCCGTCGTCTAACATCAGAATTGTGATTGTAACGAAACATGGCAACCGCACATCAGGCATTGACTGTGTTAATGTTTACCTTTGTTTGCAACTGATGCCCCTTGGTGTTGTGCGCCCCAGCTGCGATGCACAGGGGCTGAAAGAGCAGCTGCAGTGGGTGTTGTTCATGGTTTCTGTTTGCACGTACGACACGTGCCGCTGAGCATTGGCACTGTGCACAACAACAAATCTCATACCACGGCACCGTGTTGTTGGCTGACCGAAGGTGATTTCTAACGGCAGCGGCAAACACAGCAGCAGTTCTATCCCATCATGTGCTACCTGCAATTTCAAGCACCGCTGGTGCTGATCCTGCCGATGATACACGCTGCATGTTGCTCAATCCCGTTATCAAAACTCCTTACGCAACAATCTGCAGCCTGCATCGGCTTGTTCGCCGTGACCAGCCTGGCCTGTTGCTGGCTGTCGTCATCAGTCATGACTAGTCGTGGTTGTGACCAGACCATAGTCTGATTGTGTGCTGACACACTTGCATTGTGGCAATTACACTGAAATGCGGTGCTTGTCGTGCGGATCAAGAGCATACCAAGCGTGTGGAGCCCTTGTGTGCGGGAGATGTGCGAAACACAGGCCATAGGTACACTGTATGTTTGCTCGCCATAGGCACCTGCGAACAAGTATCACCCTTGAAGGCACCTGCAGCTCGGCAAAAACTTCACACAGATATTTTCAGTGCTGGTCAACGCTACAGCAGGACAGCTCCGCCCCGGGTGGAGAACTTGTGTGCTGGCGACACCGCTGCTGGACTGTATCATGTAACGAGCCAGGTGGGCCATCTGCCGAGGCCTCCGTATGCATGGGCAAACTTTGATGTCATTAAGCAGCTGAGAGACGGATGTCACACTGCAGTCCTCTGCCTGCTGCTGCTGCTGCTGCTGCTGCTGCTGCTGCTGCTGCTGCAGCAGGTGGCCAACAGCAGTGTGTTGCTGGCCCCTCCCACGGCACATATGTCGTCGAGCTCAATTGTGAAGTTGCAGGTTCCTCCTAGCATTGCTCAGCGTGTCACAACTAGGCAGCAGCTATGCTGCCGTGTGGCCATGTGCAGCAGTGCACTACCAGCAGAGCCACCAGCGCGTAGGACAGCACATGTGCAGGAGTTGCAGTTGCAACTGGCAAACTCTGCAGCAGCAGCTTTCGCTCCTGCACAGCAGGCTATGTCAGCAGCATGCGCCGCAGCAGCAGCGGCTGCAGCTGGAGCAGTCGCAGCAGGCGCGGCCACCAGCATGCAGCAGCTCCTGCAAGCTGCCCCTGCACAACAGCAACGACAGCAACAGCTGCAGCAGCAGTATGTCAGCACAGCTGAATGCATCAGCAGGTTTAACAGCAGTGGCAGGAGCAGGATCAGCACGAAGGCGTCTCGTCTGCTGACCAGCGAGATTACTTCCTGCAGCAGCTGGCGGGAGCTGCAGCAGCTTCATTCCATTGCAGCACCGCGCATGAATGCCATCCATGTCAGTGCGCTGCTGTCGTCGCTGGGCAAGCTGCTGCGCGCGGCTCCTGCAAAACAGCATGAGCTGCAGGCGTTGGAGGGCTTCCTGCAAGCACTGGAACTTACTTCGTTGCAGTTGCTGTCCACAGTGCAGGTATGCAGAGGATGCTTCTAATCAGCAAGCCCATCAGCGCACCACAAAACATGCCATCTGTCGACCGTGATCACACATATACGCGACGGCACTGGGTTTTACGGAATGCTGCAGGAGCTGCAGCTGCAGCTGCAGCTGCTGCATGAACATAAGCAGCCGTCGCACCTAGCGCGTGTGCTTCAAGCATGACCAGCCTCCCTGCAAGGAACTGCAATGTTATGGATAGCGCACTCGAGTTGCAGATGCAGCAGCAGCAGCATGTTGTGGCACTAAACACTGGTATGCCATTGGCTCTTCCTGCTGCAGCTGCCCCAGGCAGGGCCCCTGCAGGTCATCCGCACCATCAGCTCGAAGCACATGCTGCTGCAGGACAGCAGCAGTCAGGGGACCCTGTCGCTGGTGCAATCACAGCAGCTGTCTACGATGCTGTGGGTGAGTTGCATTTGAGCAGTGCGGTCCTGGTGCTGTTGGTGATGAGCTGTAGCGGCAGCGTTAGCCCTGCCAGCAGCGGGCAGGGTCAGGTGCATTCTGCTGCAAGTGATGAGGCACGCACAGCATCCAGTGGTGCCGTGTGCACCACAGCCAGCCCAGGCAAGTGCGGCGCTGCTCTTTTTTAGCTGTGTGCACTGCAAACAGTTGGCCTCGCTGTTGTCAACCTCTGGCTTCTTGGCTGCGGCTGCGCGCTGTGTGGTGGTGCAGGGGTGGGCCTCAGCAGGGTTCCTGCCAGGTCATCGCTGGTGGTCTTGCTACTGGGCTATCAGCACACCCCAGCTAGCAGCACACAGACCCCAGGAGCTGGCCACCTCTCTTTGGGCAGCGGCGCAGCTGCAGCAGCACCCTCCAGCTGCATGGGTGGCAGCGTTCTGGGCAGCGAGTGCTGCCGCACTGCCGTACGCTAGCCCGCAGGAGCTGTGTATGATGCTGTGGGGTGTGGTGCAGCTGCAGCTGCGCCCCAGCAGCAGCTGGTGGTCTGTCCTGCAAGCTGCTGCAGCTGCTTGTGCACAGCAGTTCGGCCCGCGGGACGTAGCACAGGTGAAGCCTTTTCTGAGAGCCTCATGCAGCAGCAGTGTGGCATGCCGAGGGAGGCATGACGAGGGCGTGCTGGCCGTGAAGTCACCGCAGAGCTTGTGAGCAGCAGTGGCTGGGGTGTTGCGCTTTGCAGTGCTAAAGGGTGGTACAGCTCGCCTGATATGGCGTGGTGATGAGTTCATCCTGCTCTTGCAGCTGCATGGCACGGTCTGCTGCTACAGCCTGCTGGCTGCTGCTGATCACCCACCCCAACCGTGCACCCTTGCAGGTGCTGTGGGCGCATGCCCGCTTGGAGGTGCAGCCACCCAGCCACCTGCTGACCCCACTGCTGCAGGCAGCCAGCCAGCAGGTACGCCGCTTCCCTGGCAGGGATGCGGCCATGCTGCTGTGGGCGCTTGCTGCGCTGGGGCAGCAGCCGGAGCAGCAGCTGCTGCAGGGCCTGCTGCAGAGCCTCATGATGAGCAGCCGCAAGCTGGATGCGTGCGCACCACAGGTGGGCACACCTACGCACACACATGGCAGGAGCCGGTGGGAATGCTGATTTGTGCAGCAATGTGCTGCCACCACATGCAGCAGGCAAACACACGCAAGCGCAGGGTGCTTCTAATGTGCTGGGGGCATGACAGTGATGGCAGCAGCAAGCCTTGCAGCGCATGCAATGCGCCAAGCATGGTTGCTGATCTGGTTGCTGCTGCTTGTCTGTGCTGCAGGACTTTGCCAACATCCTGTGGGCACTTGCAGTGTTCCAGCAGCAACGGCAGCAGCAGCAGCAGCAGATAGCTGCAGGGCTACGCAGCAGCAGCAGCAGCAGCAGCAGCAGCAGCAGTAGCAGCAGCAGCAGCAGACATGTCAATGGTTGCCATGTACCCGCCACAGCTTCACTACAAGCAGACTGCGGCAATGTACCATCAGGCCTGTACAACAGCAGCAGGTGCAACAGCGCCAGAACCCAGAAAAGCAAAAGCAGCAGCAGCAGCAGTGCTGATGACAGCGGCTTGAACTGCAGCAGCAGCAGCAGTAGCAGCAGCAGCAGCAGCAGGCATGGCGCCGAGCCGGTGCTGCAAGCCTGGGCCACTTTGACTTGGCGGTATACACAGCCAGCCAGAGCAGGCCTGACACCAGCAGACGCTACACAGCTGCTGTGGGCAGCTAGTCAGCTTGGACGGTCAGACAAACATTGCTGGCCTGACAGAGACTGGTTAGAGCAGTTCTGGGTGGTCAGCCGCCGCCAGCTCAGCAAGGGCACTGCAGCAGCAGCAGCAGCAGCAGCAGCAGCAGCGGAGGCGGCTGCAACTCGGCAGCAACAGCAGCAGCAGCAACCAGGAGGCGCAGTGTTCACTGCGCAGGCGCTCACGTTGTGTATGTGGGCAGGGCTGCGGATGTGTGCTGGCCCTCCAGGCAGCTGGCTGGTAGCAGCGCTGCCGCTGCTGCAGCAGCGCCTGGCTGAGCTGCAGCCGGCTGCCGCCTGCCAGCTGCTGTATGTGCTCGCACGGCAGCAGCATCGACCTAGCCCTGCCTTCATGCTGCAGCTGCTGTCACGTCTGCAGCTGGACATCCACCAGCTGGAGCCGCGTGCATTTGCGTGTGTGCTGTGGAGCTTGGGAAGGCTGGGCTTCAGGCCGGGGGCCAACTGGTGGGCAGTTGTGCTGGCAGCACTTGGGCGCACATGTGGGTTGTTTAGGGCGTAGGGAGCTTGGCAATGTGGCGTTTGGCCTAGCGATGCTGCAGGTGCAGGTGCCTGCAAAGGTACTGCAGGCCCTGCAGCAGCGGGCAGGGCAGCTCGCACAGCTGCGGCAGTCACAGCCCAGATCTGTAGTGGCAGAGTAGCACCACTGGCTGAAACAGCACATTGGGCAACAAGCAGCAGCAGCTGCAGCAGCAGCGGCAGCAGCAGCAGCAACAACAGGCACCGGTCTTGCAGCTGAACTGCTGGACTGCCATCATGGGTCACAGCCTGACTGTGTACAAAGCAGGCTGTACAGGCTGCTTGGATGCTCTTTAGCTGGTTAATCAACGCAATCAACGCAAGAGCGCTGGACATGCGTATGCGCAGGCGTGCTGTAGCAGATGTACATGAGGATTTACAGAAGGTATCTTAATTACAAGCAGGCCACTTTCAAAGCAGCGGTAACATTCCACAATGGCGTCGACCGTCTTTGCCATCAAGCCCTGTATGCGTGTGATGTGGTGCCTTGTTGGTGGCAACTGGTTTCACTGTGTGACTGCACAGCAGAGAGCTTCAGTGCTGCTTGGCATGTGTCATGTACTGCTGCGCAGCATGCTGTTTGAGTACCTGATGCCAAGTCTGCGATGCGCTGCTGCATTGATAAGGATTGCAAGAAGACATGCTGCATGTGGCAAGTTTGATGCCATAACATGAAAAGCTTCATCACATCACTCATGCTCAGCGCACCGCGTCAGTGCACTACAGGTGTAGGCATAGTTGCACTAAACGCGGGGTCGAGCAGTTTATGGAACGAAACGAAACGTTTGAAACGTGCGTTTTATATGCTGTGAAACGCTACTTTTAAACGGCAGCTGCAGTGGGGCTCAGGCGTTTAAATACAAGACCCTTTGCTACTCGGCCTGGCGCCCGTTCAAACACTTAGAGCTCCTCGCAACATTTACTGTATACAATTACTGCTTTGAGATTGTCTTCTTGCTGTCCGATCACTCACCGCTATGGGCAAAAAGGTTACTGATCAGGCTAGCATAGCCTGGGAACAATGTCGACAAGCTAGAAGCAAAACAGAACTACAGCAAAGCTGTGTGCCATCATTGTAATCATTCCTTCAGCGGTAGGGTCAGCAGGATCGTTTCGCACTTGCTCGGCACCAACCAGGGTGTGAAGGCCTCCAGCGAGTGCCCAGAGGACATCAAGACTCGCCTGTCAACCGCCAAGGCTTCCAGTGATGCCTCTAAGAACGCAAAGCGGAAGCGTGAGGACGAGGTTGATGCCATCAAGCGGCGCAAAGTGGACAAGGTGAGCTGTTGTTGAGCAGCAGTGAGCAGCAGGATACAGAGCAGTGAGTGCCAGCCTCTGCCTTGAAACAGAGAGCAGCAGCAGCAGCAAGGAAACCGAAATCTTAGACTTTGTTGCTGTGTCCTGCAGGAAGCTGCTGCATCCACTGGTGCTGCCAGCGGTGCTGCTGCTGCTGCCAGTGGCGCTGCTCTGCTGCTGCTGCTGCCAGTGGCGCTGCTGCTGCCAGCGGCGCTGCTGCTGCTGCCAGCAGCCAGGGCAGCAGCGGCACAATGGAGCAGCGCGCCATTGGTCTCGCCTTCAAGCGTGGCAAGAGCATCACCGCCATGCATGGCCCACCACTGGTGTGCTGGCATGGAGGGGGCGTCCTCTACAGCAGCACCATGCACAGCAAACAGCTCCTCTCTGTTCTTGTACATGACAAACTGCTCGCGTGTGCAGCCTTGCGCTCAGCTGATGTTGGCAGCAGCCGCTCAATCATGGTGATCAGGTTGCCCATGCACTCTGCGTTCTTGCCGGCATCACCCCAGAACTCTGGATCCAGGCAATAGCCAGCACCATGCATAGGGCTGTGCAGGTACTCCCAGCGGTTGCTGATGATGTCTGCAATCTCCTCCAACACATCTGCATCCAGCTTGTGCTTCCCAGAGCGCACATGCTCCAGGCACTTGCTCATCCTGTAGCAGATCTTGCCCATGCAGGGTGCAGTGCCACCTGCCATGGCACTCACCCTGCATGGGCAAGATCTACTACAGGATGAGCAAGTGCCTGGAGCATGTCTGGGAAGCACAAGCTGGATGCAGATGTGTTGGAGGAGATTGCAGACATCATCAGCAACCGCTGGGAGTACCTGCACAGCCCTATGCATGGTGCTGGCTATTGCCTGGATCCAGAGTTCTGGGGTGATGCCGGCAAGAACGCAGAGTGCATGGGCAACCTAATCACCATGATTGAGCGGCTGCTGCCAACATCAGCTGAGCGCAAGGCTGCACACGCGAGCAGTTTGTCATGTACAAGAACAGAGAGGAGCTGTTTGCTGTGCATGGTGCTGCTGTGAGGACGCCCCCTCCATGCCAGCACACCAGTGGTGGGCCATGTATGGCAGTGGCTGCAAGGAGCTGCAGCGGGTGGCAGTTGCGGTGCTGAGCCAGGTCAGCGCTGCTGTGTCATGCGAGCGCAACTGGTCAACATATGACTACATCCACAGCAAAAAGCGCAACAAGCTGGCACCTGCACGCGCACGGGACCTGGTGTACGTGTTCAGCAACCAGCGCCTGCTGCGCAAGCTCAACTGTGGCACCCACCAAGAGGAGTTTGTGCCATGGGACAGCGAGGATGAGCAGGAGGAAGATGCTGCTGCTGGTAGTGATGCTGATGAGGAGGAGGAAGAGGGGTTTGAGATTGTGGAATGAAGCAGCTGTTATTATGGCATGTGTTAACAGTCGTGCGAGTGCAGGTGTTGGTATCTACAGCAATGCAACAGCAACATTGGTCATGCAACCAGCTGGGTTGCTGGTGTTGTTGGTGCCACTTGCTGCTTGCATTGGTTTAAATGCATTGGTGTGAATGCATGGGAGAGACGTCAGGTGCTATGAGCAGTTGCAAATATTGTGAATGGTGACAGTCGATGTATGTGCTCTGCAACTCCCTCCACAGTTAGTTGCTTGTGTGTGTAACCAGTGGTCACTGCTTTCTTGTCAGGAGACTCAGCTGCTGCCGTACTGATGTTATGAGAAGTGCTTCACTGTATTCTTCGCGTGATGTTTGATGTGACGTTCAGCCCTCTAACACCGTGCAGCCCTCAAGTCGCTCTGCAGTGCTGCCTCGAGGCACGTGGTCTGTGACCAGCAACGCACTCACACGATACATGTAATCAGTAAATCCCGCCTGATTCTTGATTAAACGGCGACTTTGAAGAGCTGTCGTGCTACGCATCGCCAATGCATGATCAAGGCTGGAGCAGTACTGCTGTCAACTAGTCAAGCCTGCTGCCATGCCTTGGCAGCCCTCCCAGCCCGCAGGCACCGTTCTGGGGTCATTCACCGCTTATAAACAATACTACTAATAATAATATATAATCACTTACAATGAAAGGATTGGTGTACTGGGCCACTACAGGCCTCCACAGTGCAACTGTAATGTGGTGTTTCAGCAGCGTTTCAGCCAAGGCACTGGCGTTTAAAACGCGTTTAGAAACAAACGGTTTCGAACGAAACGTTTCAACTGAAACGTTTAGTGCAACTATAGGCGTAGGCAACTTTGTGAGCTGTCAGCTTTCAGAGATGGTGATATCCAGAAGTCCCCAAACATTAATATTGCTGCAAGCGCAACATGGCCGCTATGATCATCAATCCAGGAATTGGGTATCGCCTACCTCAACATTGCTGGTAGTAGGTATCATGTATGTAAGAGGACACGGCACTAATAGGTATGTGCGCAAGTGACAGCCAGCCCACACTCTATTGCCAGCTACACAATGCACTGTTCGTCCAGACACTGTACAGTGCAGGGCGATGCACACATCTCATGTGATCTGGGTTGATTGCTGCTGGATTGATTCAACACATGCTGCGCCCCGTGGCTTTCAGGCTCAACTTTAAGGCTCTTGATCAACAGACTAATTGACAACCTTTAGTCTTGACCACTGTTTGCGCATGACTGTGTTCCTTGAATCTGTTGGTGTCGAACATTCGTGTGCGAGTGCACAATGCATTTCTTGAAAATGCATTGTGCACCATCAAGACTCACAGCCGTGCCTGCTAGACAATGGCTACATGGGCAGTGCAGAATTAGCCTCGCACGGCAAGTCCTGGTACTATCCCTATTTATTTCGCTTGTTTGGAGCAGCAGTTGTTGAGAGAACCAACGCTGTACAATATTGGCGGCTGCTCAGGGTCGGGCGAACGTGAAGGCGAACCTCTGTCAGATTGTCAGGGCAGTTTTCGTGCCTTGTTCGTGTGCAGCCCTGGGCCAGTCCTTAGCTAATGCAACTGAAAAAGAAACCTTAGTCCTGCAGTAGCCACAAACTAAACTACTCCGTTGGACTTGACA
>JACERP010000315.1:0-88150 GCA_014080715.1 Scenedesmus sp. NREL 46B-D3
TACCCTAATGCTGAGAACCACATTAACTATCCTTCCCCCTTAAGTGCTGCTGCTCCCTCATCGCCATCAGCAATGATGTCATCGTTGAGGTCTGCTGCTACGGCCCGTGCGGCGCCCTGCTGGCATGCTGCGCCGTGGTCAACATCACTATGGCGTGAGGTCGTGACGTCTCACCTTGCCTGCCTTGACAACCTCCTCCAGGCCCCGCAGCTGCTCGTCAAAAGGCACATCCCCCTCACGCTCGTTGGCATGTCGTACGAGCCGCCACCGAACAGCGGCACATAGCGGTCAGGCCTGGAGCAGGCCAGCAGCAGCAGCAGCAGCAGCAGCAGAGCACATACAGTAAATTGTTGGCTGCTGAATAACTGCAGTAGCTGTGTCATAACGGGAGCTGCTGTCACTGGCAGTTTGGCTGGAGCAGTGTCACCCACACAAATGGCTGCAGGGGGCAGCTTGCAGGGTGCAGCACAACCAAACTCACGACCTTGCCACACGCACAGAGCAAAAGGTCAAGGATCTCTCATGTTGATACGCCCCATGTCATTCTTGCTTGTATGCTCATTTTCACTTGTTCTGGTACGTGCGACTGCTTGTCATGACTGCCCACCAGTGTATCTGCAGCAGGTCGATGTGGTCCGTCTGCAGGCGCGCCAGCGACTTGTCTACGCTCTCCATGATCTGCTCCCGAGATACACGCACGGCCTGGGCGTTGTCACGCAGGTAGGTGTTGTGCTGGCCGTAGCCCGCAACCTGCGGCAGCAGCGACAGCAGATGACACACGGCATATGCAGTAGGATGGGATACACAAGAGCCACCCCACAGGAGATAGGGACGGCAGAACCTGCCTCATTTCACTTCATTTTGCAGACAGTACAGCAGAAAACAACTGGCCTGCAATACCATTCAACTTCTGTCGAATGCACGTGTGTCAACTATGCAGGGCAGCCAGCGACTGGCAGCTAGCAGCTGACGCAGATGTGCCACAGCTGCAGTAGCAACGATGCCTGCCAGATCTGACACCCGCTTACCTTTGTTGCGAGTACGATGTCTTCCCTCTTCTTGCTCTTCATCCAGCTGCCAATGAACCTGTCTGTGCGGCCCTGTGGGCATAGCAATGGCAGTAAAGTGACAGTTCAGGCAGTGAGCGGATTAAGCGGCGGGATGCGAGTGAGCAAAGCGACTGGTGTGGTAGGCAGTGCTAGCTGTAGCTGGCATGTACTGCACTGCAAGACACTGCGACTACGACCAGCTGCCGTTGCGACCTGCCTGCTTGGCAACTAGTGCTTCCACACAAGCACAAGATGCAGCAGATGTGCGGCGGCGTTGAAGGCTGCTGTATCAACAGGCTCAAACCAATGCCAAGGGTGTGATACATAACAGAAAACAACAACAGCTGCACAAAAGTGATCGCCACCTGCTGCTGCACACCTGAGTGTCCTTTGTTGGGGGCACTGGATACATCTCAGCTGTGTCCATGAAGTTGAGCCCATAATCGAAGGCATAGCTGCGAGCGGCACAGCAGAGCAGTGCGGTGCAGCATTCAACTGGCTTGAAATCGGATTCAGCTATGCTGCTGCCCATGCCGCACTACATTTCTAGCTGCCAACCCCGCAGCAGCATGCAGCTGCAGCCAGCTGGGCTGTCATCTGCCCAGCCACCCACACATGCAGCTGCAGCCTGATTCCAGCAAACACAGCCAGCCAGCACAGCCAGCCAGGCCATTGCTCAGAGTTTGGCCCACCTCAGCTGCTCATGGGCCTGCAGGAACAGCAGCAGCAACACCAGCAGCAGCAACAACAGCAGCAGGACAGCAGCACACCACTAAGAGGAACACGGTCACAGAGGTTGCTTGCAGGAGTCATTCAGCACTGCAAGCAATACAGCTGCTAGCTGAGACATGCTGTGGTGCAACTACTGTGCGCAGACATATCAGGTTGCCAGTATTCAAAGACTTTATTAAACAGCGCTGTCAGTGATGTGACCCCTCGGCTGGCACACGAACCGTGACAGGCGCCTACACAGCGAACCATACAAATCCCAAAACTGCACGCAACCCTTCAGATTCAAATGAGCACAGCCCAACTACCAACAGTGCAGGCACCTGCACACGCTCTGCTCCTCACCTCCTGCTCTGTGTTCTGCTTGCCCCACGTCATGGTGCCCAGGCAGCACACTGATGTGATCAGTGTAGGTGGAAGCAGGCAGCCACAGTCACAGCAGGGGTGTTTGGAGTGTGACGCCGGCAGCAGCAACAGCAGTTCAACCTCACTTGGCTGCTGAACTTTTCCTGGAACAACTTCATCTAGATTTCTATCTCTGATGCTGCAAGCAAAGACAAGAACGTTGTGGACATCTTGCAATCACTCACCACTGACCATCAGGTCACTCTGGCCCAGCTGCACACGATCAGTAGCACTGATCTTTGCTGGCGCCTCTACTGCAGCACGGACGACCATTCGGCTGCGGCTGGGCCTGCTGCTTTGTGCATTGACGCCATTGCAGCGTGTGGCCTGCAGTGTGCGTGCGTTCATGATCGCGTTCACCAGCAGTGAAGAGTGACGCTGCAAAGCGGGTCACTTTCAGAGTAGATTTGGTATAAAAGCAACAACTGAGAGCTGATGGGTTGCGTGCGTCGCTGCCTGTGTTGGTGGAATGCAAGTGGTTCTGGCAGCTTGAAGCCTGCCTGACAGTCAGGCACGTCACACCCCACGCACCGCCTCCCTGTTCCCTAAAGCCTTGGAAAACTCCCTGCTTACCTGAGTAAAGACAAACGTGAATTGATGGTTAGCGCAGTATGCAACTCCTACTGTTGGCAAATACTGCGGTGTGGCTCAACCACAGCAACAGTACAGCACGCTATGGCTTGAATGGGTAATATGATGATGATGAGCAACAGTACAGCACGGTTGCACCTGCTCAGATTCTGCAGTTCTGCACACACAGCGCATTCTCAGCGCCTCCAGCAAGATCTGGGGCTTATTAAAACAAGCTTGATGATGACTCAATAAGTGCTCACCTGCTGCTGTCGACCTGCACCTTCTAACCCTCAACTACTAGTTGGGTGAGTATACTACGTAGCAGGTGCGGCGCAGTGCTGCACCACGCGGTAGACATGGATTACACGACTTAGAATGTGCCTCGCATAGTATTCCACTTCAGCGCCAACACCCGCCGCAGCGGTGACACACCACCGCTGGTCAAACTCTGATCGAACACATTGAACCCTGCCTTCTCCAGTGCTGCCAGGTACTGTCCTGCAAGCGTACCCTGCTGCATAACCTGCGATGCACTGCTGGGCAGCTTTCCTGCAAGCTGCCGCGCTTCCTGCAAGTGCGTCATTGCAGCCGCTGCTACCGCCAAAGTGACGTCACGCATGCCCTCTGTAACGTTACCTCTGTACACATCTTCCTGCGACACTCTGTGCTGCGAGCATAGCTCTACTGGCATGTAGGAGCGGCGCCGCGATGCTTGATACGGCTGGCCCCGCAGCAGCAGCGAGATGCCAATTGCTTTGCCTAGGTGGCTAGCTGCGTGGTCTGCTTCCCTGCTGCTGATGCCTGCAGTGCAGATGGCAAGGTGTGAGCAACACCGCAGAGCCAAGCAAGGCTTCAGCAGCAGCTTTGTCTGCTGAGCATACAGCGACAGCAAACATCTTTCTATGACAACAGTTATTTTGGTCGAAGGACAAGCCTGGCTAAAAGCCAGCAGTAGCTGCAGCATGGGTAAGTTCACCCTGATCAGCGCAGCAGAAGTACAGCCGAGGACAGCACGAAACATCCCCGTCACATTGGCAGCACCACACAGCCACTCCAGACAACAGCAAAACTCGCAGGCACTGTGCAACAGCACATGTATGCTAGCAACCTTGCAAGATCAGGCAGCACACCTGCTGCTGCCAGCTGCAGGTACAGCAGCTGCGATGCTGTGTTCTCTGCGTAGCTCTCCAGGTCCTGCACTGTCAGCGGCGTCTGGTGCTGCAGCACATCTGCCTCCCTGGCATCAAGCAGCCGCCTCATCTGGTACTTGGCCATCCTGCCGCTGCTGCCGCTGCTGCTGCTGCTGCTGCTGCTGCTACCGTATTGTGTGTCCCACAGCGCAGTAAGGACGGGGTGGGCTGGTGGTGCCGACTTTTCGCTGAGGGATGACAGGGCATCACGCCACCACTGGAAGCTGCAGGCAACAGCCGTCAAGAGCAGCAGCATGGACTTTGATGGCTGCAGTGACCATGCAAACAATGCACACTGAAAGTGAACTTCACACTGACACTTCACAGTCGTGTGACGCACAGGATGAGTTTAGTTGAGCCAGGCGCTGGCAGCTCAACAACATGCAGCAATCAAAGCCCAAACCACAACGCACACAAGGGTGACGCACTGCAAGGAGCATCGCATGCGGCAGACAACCCCACAAGCGCCCACCGCCTCCGCACCGTATCTGTGTAACCAGCGGCTCCTTGCTCTTCACGTGCTCCCCTATCAGCAGCGACTCTAAATTGAAGGCGCGCAACGCCAGCACACGCAGCCGCAGCTCCTGCAGGACGAGGTGAAGCATTCCAGGTGCGCACTCAAACATGAAGATTGATTATTGCTTAGCAGCCAGGTGGCCAACATCAGACGCACATGCGACACACATAGCAGTTCAGGTTGGGCATTGGTACCAGCCCAGAAGCCACTGCGCTGCTGCTGCTGCTGTGCGGATGTTGCCCGTGGTGGGGATGCTGACCTAATTGTAAAGCAAATATGGTGCAAACATGGTGCAGTGCAGCTGTTCGAGGAGTATCTCCGGGCCTTCATGCTGCTGCTGCTGCTGCTGCTGCTGTGGTGCGTTGAGGTGGTGGCTGTTGAAGTCGCACGTGCTGCTGTCAGCAAGCCTAATGGCGTGGCCAGTCACGCGTGCACACCCGCGGCAGTTGCACCACCCAGATGAAATTGTCTGGATCATGTTCCCTGCAGTGCACAGTGAAGAACGCAATGCACAACAGCGCGCAGATGAAACAGTCATCAACACATCAAATGCGAGTACGGCTGCTGCTAGCCATTGCTGCTGACCATTCTTTTTGCAAATTGCTGCCAATCCTGCATGGGGGTCATAAGCTGTGGCACCTTCACGTGTGCTTGCGCAGCTGCTGTGTGCCTCCAGAGCTGAACAGTGTTTGCCGCTTTGTTCACATAATCAGGTTGAATCAGCTTGTGGGCCAACCCCACATCATTTAGTTGTATAAGTGTACCTTGTGCCGCTCAGCAGCACTTTATGGTGTGAGTGCAACAACGCAGCAGGAAGAGGGAGGGCAACTGCAAGCTTGAAGGGCATCACACAGCTGCTAGCCAGTAGACTCACTTGACCAACTGTGCACAGTGCTCGTATGCTGTCCTTATGTCTTGGCTGGAAGGCGTGCTGTATGCCCTACCGCACGCTGCTGCTGTCACTGCTGCTCCAGGTGCTGCTGCCGCCATGCCTATGCTGCCATGGCTGAGCAGCATAGACCCAATGCGCAGCGCTGCTAGCATTGCTGATGTGATTTTGCGCTCTTTTAGTGCAATTCAACACTACAGATAACCGGATATGCCAGATGCAACGTCACATGCAGCAGCTGAGGGTGGTTGGCAGGGCAGAAGCAGGGTAGCAAGGCACAGAGGTGGCAATCGTCAATGCGAGGTGATGAACAGAATATAGGTGCCAAGCAACAACGCACTCGAGCGCGTGCTAATCTGTACACGGCGCAGAACCTCGCGAAAGGCCGTTGTAACCACACAGTGTCACATTGTAGCAGTTCTGGGGTTTGCGCACATTGGGCGTTATCATAACTTTTGCGGTCGGGCAGTCACTGCGTGTACTTATGACAGTGTTTTTACCGATTAGTGTCTTTTAGCTGCTACTTGGTCTTGCTGATTCGCAAGCCTGACGCTTGGCAGCAGCAAGTCCGGCCTTTACTTGGATTCAGTTTCGTCCTGTGTTCCTCTTTGAGCTCATTGCAAGTGCCACGTCAGTGGCTGATGTTTGCCCTGCGCTCGATGTCAGCCAGTTGTGACCTCCAGAGGGTGCAGACCCATGCACTAGCTAGCACCAGTGGCACTGCACCACCTGCAGCAGCAGCAGCAGCACAACACATGGTAAAGCTGCCCGCGACATACAGGAGGTTGGTAGCAAAACGCACAGGCAGATCATTCAGGGAAGTCGCAGAGGTGGAGGAGGTGCCACTGCCACAGCCAGGCGACAATGAGGTGAGCTACTTGCAAGCTGTGCTGTACACGCCTAGCAGCAGCAGCAGCAGCAGCAGCAGCAGCAGCAGCAGCAGCAGCAGCAGCAGCAGCAGCAGCAGCTTCTTCAGCCACGGGCTGCACACTGGTCGTAGCTGGTGCATCATGCTGCTGGTGCAATGCCAAACCCTGAACCCTGCATGCTCTGAACCCCTCCCAGCCATTTTGGATTTCCACGCACGCAGGTGCTGATCCGCCTCAAGTATGCGGGCATCAACGGCGGCTGCGAAACGTTCCGGGCGCGTGGCGAGCACGCCTTCGCAGCCAACAAGTCCAAGGACGCGTACGCGCTAGGCGCAGAGGGCGCCGGTGTCATAGCTGCTGTCGGCCAGGGCGTGACATCTTTGACAGTTGGCCAGGCAGTGGCCTGCAACTCTGCAGCCGCATTTGCTGAGTACGGCGTAACTCAAGCCGCGATGTGCACTCCAGTGGACGAAGCTTCCGCACAAGCTGTGGCGCTGTCGTTGTCCGCACTGACAGCAGCAGCAGCACTGGAGGTGACGGCGTGTGTGAAGGAAGGAGATGTGGTGCTCGTGACGGCTGCTGCTGGCGGTACGGGGCACTTTGCAGTGCAGCTGGCGCAGCTGGCGGGTGCACGGGTGGTGGCGGTGGCGGGCTCGGACGCCAAAAAGCAGCGGCTGCAGGCGCTGGGACTCGAACGGGTGATCAACTACAAGGAAGAGGTGAGCAAGCGGGTGGGCGACCCAGGGTAGGCCTTGCAGGCCAAAGAGGGTTGAGCATCGTCGATGCGGGCTAAGCCTGTGGAGGTGTGCACTTGTGGACAAACGGATAAACAGAAGCTGCACCTGTTTTCCACTCATCTGCGGGCTAAGCCTGTGGAGGCACACCATGCAACCCCTCTTCACGCGTCAAGCCTGTGGAGGTGTGCACTGCGTAGTGTGCATGCATAAGATTTGCCGCGGAGCATCACTGCAACTAACTTGCTTGCAGCTCGACCTATGCTATGTCAAAGAGCACGTTCCTGCTGGTGCTGTGGTTGCGGCAGTTGCCTCGCACCTGCCCGCCTTGTCTGCCCAGCTGCCACTTTGGCTTACCCTGAAACCCAGCCCCGCGCCATTGCTGCCGCTGGTGCTGCTGCTGCTGCTACTTCACATGTGTACCTCCCACATCGTGCGATCCAGGACCTCGCTGCAGTGCTGGGGTTGGAGTACCCGCAGGGCGTCGACATCGTGTACGAGGGTGTGGGCGGCGCTGTGCGTGCCGCCATCATGCCGCACTTGGCACCCGGCGCGCGGCTGCTGCAGGTCGGCTACATCTCAGGTGGGTGCACCTGGCGTCCCTGGACCCTCTGAACCCCCTGAACTCGTGCAATCCTTGGTTAACCCAAGGTACCCCCAAACCTTTTCAACACCCCGAAACCGGCGCATGCATCCTGGGCGATTGCGGCGGGCGCTCTTCAAGGCGCACGGCTGTGCCGCAGCCATTAGTGTTGCACATGTACGGCGGGGCGCGGTGCAAGCAGCAGCATCCTGAAGAGGTTTACTTGTGAAAGCCAACGACAGCCACGTGCATTGTACAGTGCTTTATGTGCAGCAGCAATCATTCACGGAAGGTGTTGTTCTGGCCGGCTCCCTCCCCTCCCCCAGGTCTGTGGTCGTGGAAACACTCCGCTTCAGGTTCTGTCAGCGCAGAACAACGCACAGCCTGTGTCTATGGGCCATGTCCGAAAAGCCAGCTGCTGCTGCTGCTGCCGCTGCTGCCGTTGCCGCTGCTGCTGCTGCTGCTGCTGCTGCTGCCAGAGTACCCTCACATGGGCCCTGATGCAGCCGCCCCTGTGGAGCAGGGCCTGCCGCTGAGTGAGCTGTTCTGGGGCGGCAAGACGGTGGAGCTTGAGGGCGGCAGGAAGGTCGTCGGCCAGGTCTGGCCCAAGGTGCGGTGCTGCTGCTGCTGCTGCTGCTGCTGCTGCTGCTGCTGCTGCTGCTGCTGCTGCTGCTGCCGCCGCGTTGTCACACCTGGGCCTATGCCCATCCATGCTGCTGATTGGGGGTGGCTTGCGGGTTGCTGGCATGTGTGCATCAAAGCACCCAGGACATGACACTCGATTACTGCGGTTGGCAGCAGCCCAGCTGTCATTCTCGGCCTCAGTCTTTTTCTGTTCTGCAAGAACCGTGCTGTGTTTCTGCCCCTGCGTTGTCCAGTCATGCTTGCACTGAGTGTTGCTGTGGCGCTTTGCAGGACGTTGCTGCAATCCGGCGCTGCAAGCGCCGCGTGTTCCAGCTGCATCAGCAGGGCAAGCTGCAGGCCTGGGTGGACGAGAGCCATGGCTTCAGGGGTGTTGAGCAAATCCCTGATGCCATCGACTACATGCTGCAGGGAGGCCACATTGGCAAGGTGGTGATTCCCATTGAGTAGGCGGCTGGTGCTGCTGCTGCTGTACGTAACTGTTGCAGGCTCAAGGATCTATTTTTGTGGCCAGGCCATGGCCGTCTGCGTTCAAGTTGTTGCTGACCTTTTTTTGACTTTACATAACAAGTAGTACAGCTTGTACTGCCAACCCAGGCTGGCTCTCTGGACACGGAGTGGATCTTGCATGCAGCAGCTGATGTGCGGGTTGTGGACATACCGCATGTGTTGACCCATCCTGGGTGACGCGGGCAAGCATGGCTGGGGCAACAAGCAACTGGTCAAGTCACTGGGGTGACACCTGCCTGGGCCAGGGTTCTGTCGGGAGCGATGCGTGCCCGGGCGCTGTCGAGTGTACGTGCAAGCTGGTACGGCCTTTGTAGGTCGCTGACGTACATGCCTCGTACGGTTGGGAGGTATTTGTCACCGGCAACGTCTTTTGCCCGCACTTCTCGCCATCGCTACGAACAGCACCATACCTATCCTTACATAATCTCACTAGATTTGTAGCAACAGTTGAATCTTACGCTTTAGCACGAATGACTGCGGAAGTCATGGCACGGGTGCCTGCTTCAGTTGTCCTGCATACTATGGAGGAAACTGCCAGTAGCAAGCAGGAGCAGGAGGTGACAGACCTTGAAACGCTGCACCAGGTGAGCATAGAGCATGCGTGCTGGCGTGTCCTTGACGGCACTTGCCGGGCAACAAGCAGCAGCAATGGCAGCAGCAGCTTCAACAGCGGCGTCCAACTTCTGCATGTTGCAAGCAACCACACTGGACTCTGCATGCCTGCACTGCCTAAAAAAAAACTCGCATCACAATGTGATCACAACGTGCAACAGGTCACCAGCTGCGGGCTGACAGCTCAGCAAGCCAAGCTACACATCAAGTCGGTGTCTGTTGCCAATCAAGGAGCGCAGCTGGCCTTTTGGCCCCCTGCGTTGTGTACCTTTGCAGCCCTCCACTCCATCAACCTCTCTGGCAATGCTATTACTTCCATCCCTCAGTCGGTCCAGGCACTCACAGACCTCCAGGTGCGCCATGCACACAACCAGGCAGTCGAGGCGTCACTGTTACGGCTGTGACTGGTGACATGCCGGGCGGTGATTGTATGGCAGGCAGTTGATGAACATACAACTGTTATCGGCTGTGCAAACCGCCGCTGCGATACTTGATTTCTCAAGGACTTTAAGGCAGCTGCGCTTGCAGCCCCTAGCAGCAGCAGCACCGCTTACATGTACGCAACCAAGTCTTGCCCGTCCTCTGCCGGCATGTTACCAAAGCGGACTCCGCACCAGAACATGAGCATAGCAAACACCCATGTTCACACAGGCATGTTGCAACTGCTGCTGCAGGTGCTGAACGTGGCGCGCAACAGCCTGACGGCGCTGCCCCCTGAGATCAGCTGCTTGACCAGCCTCACAGAGCTTGACGTGGGGCGCAACCAGCTGGCAGCGCTGCCACCAACGCTCTGCAGCCTCAGCCAACTGCAGGTGAGGCAAGAGCAGCAGCGGTGGCTACTGCGTGCGTGCAAGCCAGCGAGCAGCCGGCAGCAGGGCGGCTGCCGCCAGCACTCTGCAGTCTCAGCCAAGTGCAGGTGGGAAATCAGCAGCAGCAACAGCAGCAGCAGCAGCAGCAGCAGGTGCTGCAAGCTAGCACAGCAGCTAGTGGCACCATGACTCAGCACCTTGCAGCCTCCTTCAACTGCAGGCAGCGCAGCAGCAGTTTGGAGTGGGGGTACCGATACTTCAGGCAAGCAGTTGCGCTTACAGCAGTGCATATACCCTAGCAGTAGAGTCAAGGCCTTTATGCTACTCTGCTAGCAGCACCTGCAGCAGCAATGGATATGTTGGTTCAGCAAAACGGCTAGGGGGCAGCCAGCTCAGCAGATGAGTCAATGTGGAAGGCGCAACAACAGGAAACACAAGCAATGCTACCTCAGCCGCAGCGTTCCTGCAAGGTTCCATGTATTGCCGCAAGCACTGTGCAGTGTCACGCAGCGGAGGTGCTCGCAACACTGCTGCCAGTGCAATCCCAACATTTAGCTGGTACTTGGATCCCTGCAAGTCAACCCGCTGGTAGTTGGATTGCAGCACGGCAGGTTGAGCTGCTGCTGGCTTACCGCATCAAACTATGACTTGCGCGCTGCGACCTGTGATGCAAACGCCTGCCAGCACTGCTGCAGCCTTTTCACCTGCCATCTACTGCTCCTGTGGCTGACTGTGCACAGCAGGCAGCTCCAGCAGTTGCTGCACCACGTCGGCAGCCTGCTCCCTGTCTGGCTGCCACCTCGCATGCCACAACAGCATCAGGAAGCTGCAGCAGTTAACCATACACCCTTGCACGTGTACTTTGCTGCCGCCAGGTGCTCAACGTGTACAGCAACCAGCTGAAGGTGCTGCCGCAGGACCTTGGCAGTCTGCGCAGCCTCATTCGGCTGGGCCTGAAGAGCAACCAGCTGGCAGAGCTGCCGCGCAGCTTCACGCAGCTCACAAGCCTAGTGGAGCTGTTCCTGACAGACAACCTGCTCACGACGCTGCCTGAGGGTGCGTGCGTTCACAGCCATGCGCTGTCTCTGGGCAGTGCGGTGTCCCTTGCCCCGAAGCTGCCAGCCTGCCTGAGTTTACTACCATGTTGAGGGCGCTGTTTGGGATGTGGATACCAGCTGAGCACACGGCCCGAGAGCAGGGCCTCCCATGCCAGGCCCTCCTCCCAGCAGACTCGCCCAGACACTGCCGTCTCTGCTGCCCATCTGCCAGTGCTTACTCCATGCTGCACTGCCGCGGTGGTGCCTGCGGGTCAGCTGGAAAGCCGCATGCTTTGCATGCCAGCCAACTCCCTTGTCCCCGCACGCCAGCCAACTCTGCTGGCCTTGTACTTGCAATAATGGTTGCCTCGCATCACTGGACTGCTGTTTGCGAGAGGTGAGCGCTTCTCTTTGCTAAAAAGCAAGCTACAAGTGAGCTGATGCTGCGTGCTGCTGCAGGCTTTGGCAACCTGAGGTCTCTGGTCAAGCTCCAGGCCTCCTTCAACCCCTTCACCCACCTGCCTGCTGACTTGTGGCGCCTGCCTGCCCTGGAGCTGTTCAGGCTGGCGGTAGGGCAGCTGCGCCAGTGGCCGGCGGGCCTGGCAGAAGCAGGTGGGTGACGCAGCAGGTGGCTGTGCGGTGAACAGTGCACGTCTCGCTTGCGCCAGGTGCCTGCAGCAGCGTGCGTCTTCAGGGCAGCTGAAGTTGTTCGCCAGGACGCTGGTGCGTGGTGATGCCGGCGGCTGCGCAGGTCGCGGGCACTGCTGATGTTCAGCACCCAGGTTGCACGGTGCTTGCATGAATATGCAGGTGCAAACTTTTCAGACATGCTGCTGCTGCTGCTGCTGCTGCTGCTGCTGCTGCTGCTGCTGCTGCTGCTGCTGCAAGCAGACAGCCTGCCTATGCTTGCGTGGTGCAGCATTGGCAGGAATCCTGCAGCTGTTGCTGTGCCTGCTGTGGCTGGCGAGCTGCCTCGAGTGGACCGGTGGGCGCTGCAGATTGGGGAGAAGTTGGGGCAGGGCGCGTCGGGGGAGGTCTTCCTGGGTGAGTCAGCACGCTGTGTCGGCACAGCTTGTGGGTTAGCCAATGCACCGGCACGTCAGCAGCAGCAGCAGCAGATGCAGCAGGTTGCCTGTAGCTGCACTCCAACGAGGCACCCGTCGGCAGCTGGTGCTGAACCTGTCATCAACTGCTGGCCTCTTCAAGGCTGATGCACTTGCATGGACGCTCCGCATTGTATATGTTGGTTCTGGCGGCGCTTGCCGTCAACAGCCTGTGGCCACACCCTGCAGTGCTGCTGCGGACGTGCCTTTTGCAGGTGTGTACGAGGGCCGCAGCGTTGCCGTCAAGATCTTCATTGCTGACGTCAGCCCTGACGGCTCAACAGCTGAGGAGATGGCTATCAACTGCGCAGTGCGCCACCCCAACCTCACATGCGTGCTGGCACTGGTGATCGACACCCAGCAGCAGCAGCAGCAGCAGCAGCAGCAGGGTGAGGTGGCAGCACCAGCAGCAGCAGCTGCTGGTGGTGATGCTGGCGCAATTGTCGGGCTTGTGCTGGAGCTGGTGCACGGCAAGCCGCTGGCCGACAGACCTACCTCGCGGCACCTGCTGCGCTGCAAGTGAGTGACGAGCATTGTCGCACGCGCTCATGGGAGCTTCCTCTGCGCCTCTGCAGCGTGCAAAGCAGGCGTTTGACTGCACCGTGCAAACTGGGCAGTGCTTTGACTGCACCGTGCAAACTGGGCAGTGCTTTGCTGCCAGGTTTGAGATTCACAACAGCAGCAACTTGGCTACACTGTACAGTGCAGCACGCCTGGCCTGCCACCCCATATGAGCATAGTGCTACCTGCATCCCAATTTCATCCTAGAGTTTTGCCTGCCTGCCTTGCTGCCGCAATTGGTTGTGTCCCCAGGTGGGGCGGTGACGTGTCATTCAGCTTGCCTGCTGCCCTCAGCATCTGCCATGGCGTGGCTGGTGCCCTCGCGTACCTGCACGGCCTGGGCATTGCGCATGGAGACGTGTACGCACACAACATCATGGCCGACGGCCAGGCTCGGCCCGTTGTTTGCGACTTTGGCGCATCATTCTGTTACTCGGCCGCCGCCGATCCAGGCAGGTTTTTTGAGCGCATGGAAGTGCGGGCGTTTGGGCTGTTCATGGGCGATGTGGTCGCAAGGATCAGTGAGCAGGCGGGTGTCGCAGATGGAGCGTCGCAGCAGCTGCGCCACCTGGTGCAGCAGTGCTTAGCTGGCAGTGCAATGCAGCGGCCGCTGTTTGCGCTGCTTGAGCAGCAGCTGCTAGGTCTGATGCAGCAGCAGGGAGTAGGGGTGCCTGCAGGAGACGTGCAGCAGTAAGCAGCATTGAGCGGTGGCAAAGAAGCACGTTGGACAGCGTGGGGTGCCCGCTCAACAAACTATGAATTGTTCTTGCTTATGCGGCCTGGTTGCTTGCGGTAATGGCTGCTGGACAAGCCTGCAACTGTTGTCAGTGCTGCCGGACATGATCATCATGTCATTGTTTATACTCAGTTCGCAAGCAATATAGCAAGCAAAATCAGGCCATAGCAGCGGTGCCCTTGGCGCCCGCCCCTCTGCAGCAGCAGGAGATCTGAGTACTGCACTTAGAGTCCAGGCTGGTGTGTTTACAGTCATTAAGCAGGTGCAAAAAAAATGTACAACAAACACAGGCTATGAGTGGGTTGCTAGCATGCTCGCAGTTACAGACAGAACATAGTGCATCTGCTGCAGCACACCAAACATGTTTGATGTACATCAACCCTGGACTGCGCAGTGTTACTTGTTCTGGTTGCTTTGCAGTGGTGGGTGTGACACTGCACCATGCTCATGGCCAGGTCCAGGGTGAAGACGACAGATTGAGGTTCTCATATCAGGTTTTTCAAGGAGCAAGCGTGGCAATTGCCTTGCAAGTCAGTGCCTGCAGGTACAATGGAGCGCCTTGTGCTGCTGTTGTTGTGGTGGCACGCGCAACAGCAGGCCACAAAGTGGGTTTAATGCTTTTTAAACTGTTGCCATAACTACTCACATCTGTTGTCTCCATCAAACGTGCGACTGCCTGGCGGGCATGGCTGAAACCATTGATTTGGTGTTCTCACGAATTGACTGACAAAGTCTATCTGTGCAGCATCGTCAGTCGTGCGGTGCTCAGCCACCAGGGGAATTTCATAATACATACATACCTAAACATCTATGCATGTGCTGCGTGGTGCGATGCGGTCGGTGCTGAGTAACCTGAGGCTTAACACTCGAAGTCCCGATTCGCGACCCCAGCCGATAAGAACCCTAGCTCGTCTCGTTTCAACATTGCTCATCAGAATTTTATAACTGTATGATTGTGCTTTTCGCCACCACCATGCTCGGGCTCAAGTCCATACGCACCTGCTCCAGATCGCCTCCTTCACCTACACCTTGCTGCTCCCCACTTGCTGTGTGTCTGTGATCTGCCAGTTAGGTATGATACGCCACCAAACAATGGCAAACAATGGACGCAGCAGATCATTTGCAGCCTTCGGCCAGCAGCAAGTGCTGCCAATCGCCAGGGTGCAAGGAACGTACAACAAGTACCAGCAGCGCAGGCGTACTGCTGTCATAGCTGCAGCTGCAGCAGCCTATACCAACCCCATTGGTGTGCATGCCCTGGTATTTGCTGGAGATTGGAGTGAGGCATCGGTAGTGGCAGCAGCAAGTGGGGCAGCAAAGGTAAGGCGCCTCATCAGTATCTGCCGCAGAAGCTGCCGTCACGGCGTGAAGCCCTACAGGCAGTACAAGGCAGCTGAGGAACAGGGCAACCTGCTGTGCTGCGGTACAAGGAAAGGCAATGTACAATCATGAGCCTTGATTTTTTCAAGGAGATCTCCGCGTACTTGAGCAGTGCTGCTACGTACATGAGCTGTGGCTAGACACCTAGCCACTTGGTGTGCACTCGAGCACGCAAACATTCCAGCAACAACGTAATGGAAACCCATCCTGCAGCAGTTGCAATGGCGTCACCTGCATACCTGCAGAGTTCATACCAGATACTATGTGTTTTTGCCGTGTTGCAGGCGGGTTATGATCTGGTGGAGATTCCAGCATTCAACGCCGACAAGCTGGATGGTGTGTTCCTGCAAGCATTGTCCGACATGAGCGGTGCATTCACTATTTGATTGGCAGCTGGCACCTTGTGGGTCATGCTGACACAGTTCCCACACCACTGCACACTGGGACAGCACAGGATACCAAGAAGTGACTGCCGTGCTTGCTGTGCATGTAGTTGTTGTGATGTGCCTTGCTGCAACATCATGCATTTGCTGTAACCCTCCAGCTGCTGGCCAGTTCTAATAAAGTGCTATGGCGGCAGCCCTTCAGCCACGCTGAGCACCCCTGAGCACTCAGTGGCACCACTTATGCTGCTGCTGCTGCTGCTGTTGCTCCTGCTGCACTGGCTTTGCAGCTGACATGACTCGCCGCATCTTCTCAGAGCATGGCATTGGTGCAGCATGCAGCTTAGGGCTTTCCCTGGATGCTGACATCAGCAGCGATGACTCAGCAGTCGTTGCAAAAGGGGCAGCAGAGCTAGACAAGGCCCTGAACTTTGCAGCTGCAGTAGGTGCCAGCCAACTGTGTGGTGTCCTGTACTCAGCAATGGCAAAGTATGCATTGCCGCCAACAAAGCAGGGAAGGGCCAACTGTGCGCGGGAGCTCAAAGCATTGGCAGCTAAGGCAGCAGACAATGGAGTGAAGGTCTGCCTAGAGGTGGTCAACAGGTGTGCTGGCCTTTCCAGTGCCAATTTGTGCGGTACAAACGGATGAGCAGGGGGACAGGGGTGTGGACTGGTGCTAGTCTGCATGTCACCAGACCTGAGTAGAAGTTGTAGGAGAGAGAGTTGTTACATGTGTTTCCAGTTACCATCTTAGATGGTATGAGCAGAAAGTAATGGTGACCTGCTCTGATGTACTTCAACAAGAGCTGTGCCAAATGATGCTGCTGTATCACACGTGCGCCCATTTGGGGTGGGGTGCAGGTATGAGACCAACCTGCTCAATACAGCAGCACAGGCGATGGAGCTGATTGAGGGCAAGGTGCAGCACCCCAACGTGTATGTGCACCTGGACAGCTACCACATGAACATTGAGGAGAGCAGGTGGGGACACACGTACAGGCTGCTGCAGTTCAAGTGAACCCTGCAGCCCCAGTATGCGGCATGCCTCTTGCAGGATCCCTGCAGTGACACAGACATACACCAGCTCTGCATCTCTGTTGTGTGTGAGTAGACATGGCTTGTAAGAGGCCCATCTAGTGCATCTGCTGCGGCGTTCAAAACTTGTCACAATTGCTGCTGCCATGGCTGTCCTGCATGTGCTGCAGTTTGGAGGCGGCTGTGCGGCTGTGTGGCAAGGATCGGCTGGGCTACATCCACCTGGGCGAGAGCCACCGCGGCTACATGGGCAGCGGCGCCATCGACTTCACGGGCTTGTTCAGAGGCCTGGCAGACATCAAGTACACAGGTATGTAACTCAACGCACTTGGCGAGGTGGTTAGATAGCTGGTTCTACAGTGCGTGGACTTGGGCCAATACGTTAGCGTTGGTAGTCAACAAGAAGGGTCAGCTATGACTTGCACTCTCTGTGAATATCCCTTTAATTCGCGCTGAGTAGGTGCTGATGCTGAAATGGCTCATACCATTTAGGCTCCCGACTGTATTCACATCTAGCTATGCTCTCAAGAGCTCAGAATCTGAAGTTGCAGGCAGATCAATGGCCTGGGCGCTGGCTGGCATGCTGCTGGAACAAGTGCATAATGCAGGCTCATGAGCACTGTGCCGGCACTCGATATGTTGTGCTAACACTTTGCATGCCTTTCAGGATGCAAGGTGTGGGTGGCTGGCAGACACAAGACAATGCAAATGCAGTTTCCAGAAATGGCAGCCGCCTGCCTTCAACAGTAGCTGGCCTAGCTGCAGAGCTGTTAAGCCGCAGCAGGCATTGTCCACCGCTGCTGCACTGGCAGTCGACGGTCTCAGCCACCCACAGAACAGCATGATCGGTGATTGGTTGTTGGCAGAGCCACAAGCACGCTCGCTGCTGTGCTGTTGCAGGTCCTATCACCTTCGAATCCTTCTCCTCAGCTGTCGTGAGTCCAGAGCTCAGCAACAACCTGTGCGTGTGGCGCAACCTGTGGAGTGACTCAGGGGACCTGGCGCAGCATGCACGCGGCTGCATACACCAGCAGTGGCGGGCAGCACTGATCACAGCACAGCAGTCAAAAAGCAGCAACCCCGTGGTGTGATTTTGCGTGCGCCGCAAGTGTGCGGGTTCATGCACCAGTCACTGGGACGGGTACCCTTCATGAGGTGTCTGCCATCATGAATTGTCATCCTTGACCAAGTATGAGGTGCCTGCCGGCGCCCTAGCAAATGTGATGTAGTTGCTCCACGCGTGCTGGAATGCAAAACAACAGCCATCGTCGCAAATGCCTGACACCAGGGATATGTGATCAGTATCTGAGACAGCACACCTGACCTTTGAAGGTATGTCGTTTTGCATTTACCTGGAGCCCAGGAGCCGTTAAATACGTTCTTTTACACCTGAGTTTTGGCCGGACTTTAATTGGCTGCCATCCAGAGGATATGTAACAAAACATAACACCAACCACTGCGTACCGTACTGCTCCTAATGTTTTCCGCTAATATATTTGCCGGAAGCCGGCATGATTTTTTGGAATACATTATGTTTGCCGGCAAGCCGGCATGGCATTTTCTGGCAATTTTGTATGTTTTGCCGGCACTGAACTGACGAATTTTAAATTGTTGCCGGGCGTGTTAATATGCCATTGCACTTGGCTGGATTCTCTGCACTTGATTGTGGGCATCAGCAAAGTGCTGCCAGCTCACTGTTACATGCTACACGCATGGATCCCTCACTAACTGCTTGACTCATAGCAGAAGCGTTGTTGAATTCAACGGTGTTAACCAAAGAACATCAAGTCAGCAAGCCCTAAGCCCTTTCACTGAACAACCATTCAACAAAGAACTTGCAGCCGCAACAGCAACATCAACTGAGTGGTTTAAATTTACAACTAACAACACCCGCAACATCCGCAACATGCTGACCCATGCTGCGTAACACACCACTAGCAGTGCAGCACACGGCAGTCACTCATCAGACATCCAGTCATCGTCTGTGTCCACTGCAGCCTTCTGCTTCCTTGCCCAGTAAGGCACGTGCCCTCTCTTCTGTGTTTCGTTCTGCTGTTGTGATGCTGTAGTGATGCCCCGGGGCTGACTGAGTCTAACAAAGAAACCGTCTAGCTTTCGTTGATCACGATCAGGTTTGCCAACAGGAAGCTTGCCTTTCAGCAGGCCCGCCATCTCATCACGACACGGCACTCAGCCAGCTCGGAATGGTGTCAGCGAGGTCTAGGAAAGTGCATTATACACAACGTTGCTTTATCATCGCAGATCGAGGGCGAATGACGCTTATTTCAGAGCCAGGGAACATTGTTGGGGTTGTAAATAAAGTTTGCCGGAAGTCGAAAACTAGAGCGTCGTGTAATGGGTGCCATGCAACGTCGACAAGGTCCTAATGCTTGGGGATTGTTTGGGGTATTGCAGCCTTTTTTGGATGGTTTGAAAATGTTGTTGAAAGAACCTATTTAGCCTAGTAGTGCAGATCAACCTTTGTTTTTGTGGGCTCCTATTTAGACTTACTACACGTAACATTCGGTTTAACGAACGCCACGGGACCTCCAGAATAGTTCGTTAAATCAGCGTGTTCGTTAAATCGCCCACGGCCTTAAACGACCTGTTACGGGCTGCTCAGCGCCCGGACAGTCATCCCAGGTTGTTACATGCCTTTATCTCTCCCACCCACACCGAATGAACGCCTCTACCAGCATACAGCAGCACATGTACACCACCAAGCCTAGAGCACAATGTGCTCGTGCAGAAAGCTCACTAGCAAGGCATCAACCTCACCCAGCCCCTGCCAGGCAACTGGGACCTACTCCTGGGCTGCTGCTGCTGCTACACTAGGGTCTGCTGCTGCTGCTGGTGGTGGTGGTGGTGCTGCTGCTGCTGCTGCTGCCGCTGCTGCTGGGTCTGCTGCGGCTGCAGGGACCATGAACTGTCTAATGTTGGCATCTGCTGTGCAGTTGCTGATCACCACCCTTGACAAACGATCAGCCAGCCGGCTGGCAGAGGACACAAGGCCGGCTGAGAACTGGTCTGGGTGGGCTGACAGAAAGTTCATGACAGCTTCTGCATACTGCTGCGCCTGGGTCACGCTGATGACGTCAACTGCGGTGTCATCTTCTGCTGCTGCCTCTGCATCCCGCTGCAAGCGCTCCTGTGCTGCCTGCTGCAGCTCAGGCACCACCAGGCTGACAATGTCTGCATCTGTGAGCTCCTTGTCCACCACCGCCTCATCTGGGTCTTGCACAAACTGCCGGGCCTCCTCTAGAGTCACCGAGCTGCCACCCAGCGCCTGCGCAAGCTGTGACATCAGCGCCTGCAGTCCAGCAACAGCATCATCTTCAACAACACCACCACCATCAGTGCCATCATCATCTGCTGCTGCTGCTGCTGCTGCTACTGGTGTCACAGCGCTGCCTGCAACATCTCCTGCAGCCGCTGCTGCTGCCGCAGCGCTGCCTGCGTTGGCCCCTGCAGCCGCTGCTGCCGCTCCACCGCTGCTGCCGGACAGCAATGCTGTCCCGGTTGTGGAAGCTGCCAGTGCAGCCGCTGCTGCCGCAGTTGCCGCTGCTCTGCCAGCTACTGTCCTGGGGTGCCGTGGGAGTGCCCAGCCTGGTGGCAGTACCTCTGCAAGGTTTATAGAACAGAGCAACAGCAGACAGACAAACACGCCAGCAACGCATCAGGCTATTAATGCTATAAGGTGAGTAGAGCACTGAGATGCATGACAGCAGGGTTTTTTGGCCTGCGTGTCCTGCTGCTTGTTGAATGCTGCCAGGGCAGCAGCGTTGGTGCTGTACTTGCCACTTTTCACCATGTCAATGAGCTTGACCTTGAACTCTGCAGTATAACCCCCCCTTTCACGTTTCTTTTCTTGTTCGTCCCCATTCACATCAAGAGAACGCTTTGGCCCCATGCTGCTGGCAGCACCAGTGCACGTGTACTTGCTCAATGGACTGACAAGCAACGATCAATCAACAATCAACAACCAACAGTGCAAAACACAGCAAAAACTTCCAAATTGACCGCTCTTTGTTTACCGAACTCCAGTGAGAGATCAGGGGTTTGGGGTTCGGTGTTCGGTAACCTGAGTTCGCTAAACAGGAGGGTGTTTTGCCCTGTTTTGCCCTGGAGAAAATCCGGGGAACACCAATATGTTCGTTAAATCGCCCTTGTTCGTTAAATCATGGTTCGTTAAACCGAATGTTACGTGTACTATTTATTTGGGTTTAAAAGTCTATTGCCGGAAAGCCGTTTTGATTTATTTCGGAAAACATTAGGAGCAGTAGGGTAGTTGCAAACACAAGTAGGCAGGGAAGCATCAATACTCATCGGCATGAACCAAAGTCACTCCGCAGCCAATTGCTTACTTCCCTGCTGATTGCTCAGCAAGCTAGCTAGCTGGCCAGCCATGGCCATCAGTACCCGGCGCTGGAAGTCTCCCGCACACCTCTCTGCCTGCCCCCAATCAAAGCCAACTGGATCATGTGGTATGCAGAACAGTCAGTCACAGCCACCAAGCTCCTGGCTGATCCTGGCAGTTGCGCGTGCCATGTACTGCTTAATGATCTGCTCCTCCTGATGCTGCCGAATTGCATCCAGCGCATCATCCGCTCCGTAGATGGCTCCAATGGCCAAGCTCTGCACGGGGCAGCAACATATGCCAAAGCTTGCGGCAGTCTTGAACGCTGCAGCGGCCAAGCTTCGCATTCATTAGATTGCAATTTCACAACTTTACGGTGTCTCAGAAACTCCAGGCAAGTCAGTATGCAGACGTGGCAGCAGCAGCATAGTTGTACATAGTAATAAGAAATCAAGTTGCTGCAGCTGTACCCGCGCCTATCCAAACCAAGGACAGGGATGAAGGGATGAACCCCAGGCGCCACATGCAGACACAGGTTGCTGTTGCGTCACTGTTGCTGCAGAGTGATGTGCATTTCATCCTCATTGCCGAACCACGCAGGAGCTGTGCCAGTAGTGACAGTCACCTGTTGCAATTTACAAGTCACAAGGCCTACGCATCAGACGTTTTTCTTCCGTGCGTATTTTGGAGAATGACAAACACAGGCCTAGTGAGGGCCTGAGAGCGGCAGTCACCTGCTTCTGCACATCCTGTACAAGTCAGCCCTCCAAGCCTCCAGATCCAACGACGCAGCAGCAGGCAGGTGTTGCACACTCATCATGACCTGCAACAGACGTGTCAGCAGCACATGCACTTACTGTAGTACAGCAAAGAGCAGCAGCAGCGGCAGCAGCGGCTGATGGGAACCTAGAACAAGGGGGCATCCGGTGGAGCCCGCATCACTTGGTGCAATGCGGGCACCATGTCATTAGCATCACCCATGGAAGCTGTTGATAGCTGCCACAGCAACACTCAACAGGCGCACCATTCTCAGTCGGAACAACGCCTGAGCACCTGCTCGTCACAACTGCAGCGGCTGCGCACATCTCTGCTTTACACAAGGAACAATGGTTCCAACAGGAGCCTGATACCCAGTGTGCCCCTTTCAGCACTGGAGCAAGGTGGCAGTGCTGCTTCCACAGCAAGCGATAAGCGGCCTGAGCTACTGAGCTACTAAGCGACTTAGCCAACGCGCACTGCTGGCTTGCTGGTGTGGCTGGCTTGCAGGCACGGCTGGCAACATCTTCTACACCCTGCCACGGTGCTGACGATTTGGCGCTACCTGTTTGATGTGGAACCGCATCAGCTCAGGGTACTCGTCCATGGCAGTGGTGGCCTGGCGCAGGTCTGTGCGCCACCTGCAGCAGCAGCAGCAGCAGCAGCAGCAGCAGCAGCAGCAGCAGCAGCAGCAGCAGCAGCAGCAGCCCCCTCCTGTTGCAACTAGTACCAGACTCACTGGCAGATGCCTGCTCAAGTGGGCCGCCAGACAATTGGGAAGCAACGCGCAGCAGCCTCCTTTCACCTGCCATGGGGAGCCCAACACAAGGCACAAGTCCGTCACCATGTCTTTTTTGTGTGGTGTTCACTGCAAGGCAGTGCCAGACTCAATGTTCCAGGGTCAATTGTACTACGCAGGTCGCGGACGTGCCGGCCGCAATCTCAACTGTGGATGAGCCCTCCGACGAAACCGGCCCCCATCCCAAGCTGCACAATGCAACCAAAATTACGCAGGACACGGCATGGCAGGGACTCACACAAGGCGCGTGTGCCGTCTACAAACAGTCTGGATAGGCGAGCCACTGCTGCATGACACACGCTGGCATGCATGGTGAAGGCTCGAGCCTGCTGCTGCTGCTGCTGCTGCTCTGCTGACCATTGTTGAAAAGCCTGGTCCCAGCAGCGGCGGTGCCAGCAGGCCGGCGCCAAGCCCAAATATGATGGCACTGGTGGTGGAAACACTATGCATGACGGCAGCGCATGTGGCAGCAACCGCGTCAACACAAGCTGGACTCACTTTGTGCGCATGCAGACACTGCTGGGGTCACTTGCGTGCCTGCCGGTACACATTGGCAGCAGCCACCCCACTGTACACCCACAGCTGGCTGTGCTGACTCAGAAAATGCAAAAGCAGGCCTTCGTTGCTGCTGCAGCGACCTTGGCAGATGTGCAAACGGACTCACACCATTGTCTTGAACACGAACAGTGTTGGTCCCTTGGAAGCGTTGCGTGACTGCGTTGCTAACTTGATGATGTTGCTGAGGGGGTTGCTGCCATCATCTTCCGCTGCTCGGTGTGTTTGCTGTGCTATGTTTTGTAATTATCTTGCTGGGAGTGGTGTTGTTGCTGCTACTTCTGCTGTTGCTCCTGCTGTAAACCTGCAATCTGCTGCTGCACGTGCGCGCGTAATGCTATGCGCGTGTTACACAACCATTGACGAAAAGTAGTGTTCGAGTAGTTAATGCGATGCGCGTGGACAGTGGAGGAGACTCGCGGGTGCGATGGGCTTTCACAGTGGAGGAACCTCGCGCGAACGCGACTTCGTACAGCACACTGCTGCCCAACTACTGCATGCCCCCTGTACACCAAGCTTAAACATATAGCAGGACCAGAGAAACACAAGACTTGATCTCAAGCACACGTGGTGATCCTACAGAGACAACATTGATCACGGCACATAACGCAGCACCTAGGGTTTGCAGACAAGTTCAAACTCTGCTGCGTCACTTGTGAGGTATGACCTGGCCATTCGCGCAATAGTCCGTGTGTCACCACATCAGACACGTGCTCACAACGCTGAAGGCTGTCTTCATATTAAAAGCACCGCTAACCACCACAAAGCATTGCCAATGTAGTGGTTCCACTCAAAAAGGTCACCCACTCAGATGTAGAAACAAACCAGCTGAAATGAATGTTAGATGTGCAAATTAAATGTGTGGGGGGTTCTGGAGAGCAAATCACCTGCATTGAATGCTCAGCAGGCGGCCGGGCAACTTTCAAGCAGAAGGTTAGTTACTGCTGGTGCCACAGCTACAGCCTGGGCTCTTTTTCCCCACCCACCACCCTACCCAATCCATTTCACCCCACCACTCACACCCAACCTCCCTTTCCCCACCCTGTCTTCTACCCTCTTCTTACTCTGCTGGTTCACTGAGCCCTGTAGGGTAGCTACCAGTAGTACCTTGCTTGACACAAACAAGCCGCACAAGGCTTCTCCATGCAAGCTTGAAAAGCAACTCACAAGAGATAGCAACATGTTGCAGGGGCGCTTCCTGACCATGGTGGCCAGGGGTTGGCAGAAAAAAACAACGGGTAACAGTACTCCACACACTTGATTTGCGACAGATACATTATTGCAAGCACTGAGCTGCACAAACAAATACAGCGAGTCGAGCCCCCTGGCAGAGTGTTACCAAGTATGCATGATGGTGGGCGTTGCATGCAAGCGCCAATTCTCAGCGCAGAATCAAACCTTTTTTGGCACGGGTTGGCAATATGGCAAGGGCAGCCCATGCAGCAGGTACTGTCGAACTCCCATAGGGCTTCCTCACTCTGTTCGTCAAAACTCCCAAAGTCCCGAAGTAGTGCTGGATACAAGCACTCGGGTGCGGCAACGCTACACCAAGCCTCCAGCCCAGCAGCACCGTCAGCACAGGAAACGAGGGAGCCATCAGCGCTAGGCCATCACACACTGCTGACTAATTGGCTGGGCTCAAACTACTGATGATCATGCAGCGAGCTTGCATCGATGCTCTGCTGCAACAGCAACGCCAGCAGCTGCCCGCCTACGGGCCTATCAACCATGCTGCCGCTACTGCTCTCTCCGACAACAGCATCAGCAATCACTTCACGCCGCCCTGTGCCAGCTTGCTGTTGCTGCTGCTGTAACCCCTCCAATCTAGCGACAAACGAGTTCCATCTGCTGCTTCCCAGCCTTGGTATGAACAGCACCACCCTGGGCTCGCAGGGATGCACGGTCACTGCATTGTGTGAGAAGTGGCCTGGCAGCTGCTGCTGCTGCTGCTGCTCCTGGCTGGTCACCTCCCACACCGCAAACACAGCCACGCGGCGGCTGCTGACGTTGAACGCAACCCCGCCACCGGCATGTTGCTGGTGCTGCTGCTGCTCCTGTTGCTGTTGCCAGCTGTACTGCTAGGCCTGGTGATTGTGGCGCTTCTGGTGTTGCCGCAAACTCGAACTCTGACAGCTTCAGCTCTGGCGGTGGCAAGGCCATGGCTGAAACTGATGCCAGCCACACGGTTGCCTCTTGCAGTTGCCGCATGTCAGCATCAATACCTACAGCTTCAGCAGCAGCCAGGGAGACGTAAACGTAGCAGCTGGTCCTGCTGCAGCTTGGTGCTGCTGCAAGCAGCTGCTGGGCAGTGCTCGACCACGCCAGCACTGCAGAGGCAGTCGGCACTGTCAGCAGCGCAGCCTCGCCGTGCTTGGCCTATGGCGTTGCAGCAGCCACAGCTGCTGCTGCTGCTGCTGCAGTAGCTGCTGTGGGATCCTGGGAAGAGCGGTGCTGTTGCAGAGTCCCGTTGGGCATGCTGCTCCTGCTGTTGTTGCAGGACTCTGACGTGTCTGCCAGAGACAGCATGTGCACTGTCAGCTAAGCCTTGACATGGAATTGCAAGTCACTGACAACAGCCACCTGCACCAGCACCACAAGAAGCGACCACAGTACAAGTGTTGTGTCACAGTCGCCACCACAATGCGGGATGCCTCGGCGCCATGTGCAAGCAGGGCTGGTAGCAGTGCCTGTCGCGCCGAGTGCAGCAGCGCGCAGGGCTTGCCACTACGTCGCTTGGGCATGCATTTGAGGCCACATGTGCATGTTTGACGCACTACGGCAGCATGCTCCGTCCAGACTGGCGAAAATTTTGGCGGAATCTACGGGTAGTTATGTGTACTTGCTGCCATTTCATGCCTGAGATGCAATCAGCGTTGCGCAGCTGCGCTGCTGGACAAAAGCCATGACTACATCATTTGGCTGGACAAAACCTGTCTATGGTGGTGGCCAGCCCTGCTGGCGCGCAGACGCTGTGCAAAACGGCTGGGCATACAACACAACAGCTGCAAAGCCAAAAGGCATGACAAACCTGGTACAATTAGGTCACTACGAGTGAGCAACATACGCTATGTCGTGCGTCCCAGTGCTGCCCTGGCCAGCCTTCAAGTTGCACTGTGGAAGCATGCTGCAGTGATCACGATGAGTAGCATGAGCCTCACCAAAGGCGGGAACGCAGCAACACAAGCGTAACGTGGACTGTGTTGTTGTGCAGGTCGTGTTGCACGTTCAGCGCTGGGACAGCGAACCAGCGCCCCAACCCTTATTGCAGCGGTTTCCAGGTGCCGCCGTAGCCGAAAGGCTGCTCCAGCTGACCCCTGCAAGCACACATGCACGGTCAGTTTGAGCCAAATTTGCTGCATAGAAGCGCCCCATGGACCATAAGTCTGATGCAACATTCTACAATATTCTGGGTACTGACCTGACGTCAGACCAGGCGTGCCCTCTCTGTTGAAAGATACTAAATGAGTGATCGATATGCGTGGAGGCAATTACATGGCGCATTTCCACGTGCGAGCAAGCTATACCGGCCCCACAGGCAAACATGAGCACCACTTGGCCGGCCTGCTGTTGTGTTGCACCACAGACCAAATGCAACTGCTATAAAACGGTCAACCGCCATACCACCCACATTGGCACGCTGAGTTGACCCACCTTGCCAAATGTCGTTCAGCTGCCAGTCAGCACACTCATGGTCTGCACGGAGGCAGCAGAGCGCAACTCCTGCTGCTGCCGCTTCTTCTTCTGCTGCTTCTTCCGCTGCTGTTGCTTCATCTGATGCTGCTGTGGTTTTTTCCTTGTGCAACATGCATGCTACGCCGGTAGTAGTTTGGCACCAAGAACACTGGCTTAGTTGGCTTCCTCTTCCAAATGCAACCACCAGCACAGCCTGATGATTGTTGTCTTGGAGGAGGTTGCCGGTAGTCCCTGCCGCAATTGCTGTCCCCACCAAGCCGCCAACAGACGCAACACTAGGCTGTTTGCCCTGACATGTGGCCCAGCACACGCCATGTGTCTTTTGGCGGGAGGTGAGGATGCCGAGGGGCTGTTGCGGAAGAGCAACAAGTCATGCACCTGCATACACAAGATAGATCCAACATATCCATCTGCACCAATGCCTTGGCTTGTTTCATCTATTACTTCTCCTTGTTCTTTTCCTGCTGTTGCCAACTGTTCTCCGCCTTGTGCTGCCGCTTCTTCTGTTGCTACTACTGCCGCGGCTACTCCTGTTGCTACCGCTGCTTCTGGTGTTGGCACTGCTGCTGCTGCTGCTTCATCTGATGCTGCTGCTGCGGCTTTCTCTGTGCAACATGCATGCTACGCCGGTAGTAGTTTGGCACCAAGAACACTGGCTTAGTTGGCTTCCTTTTCCATTTGTAACCACAAGCACAGCCTGATGAGTGTTGTCTTGGAGGAGGTTGCCGGTAGTCCCTGCCGCAACTGCTGTCCCCACCAAGCCGCCAACAGACGCAGCACTAGGCTGTTTGCCCTGACATGTGGCCCAGCACATGCCAGGTGTCCGTTGGCAGGAGGTGAGGATGCCGAGGGGTTGTTGCGGAAGAGCAACAAGTCATGCACCTGCATACACAAGATAGATCCAACATATCCATCTGCACCAATGCCTTGGCTTGTTTCATCTATTGCTTCTCCTTGTTCTTTTTCTGCTGTTGCCAACTGTTCTCCGCCTTGTGCTGCCGCTTCTTCTGTTGCTACTACTGCCGCAGCTATTCCTGTTGCTACCGCTACTTCTGGTGTTGGCGCTGTTGCTGCTGCTGCTTCATCTGATGCTGCCGCTGCGGCTTTCTCTGTGCAACACGCCTGCTACGCTGGTAGTAGTTTGGCACCAAGAACACTGGCTTAGTTGGCTTCCTTTTCCATTTGTAACCACCAGCACAGCCTGATGAGTGTCGTCTTGGAGGAGGTTGCCGGTAGTCCCTGCCGCAACTGCTGTCCCCACCAAGCCGCCAACAGACGCAGCACTAGGCTGTTTGCCCTGACATGTGGCCCAGCACATGCCAGGTGTCCGTTGGCAGGAGGTGAGGATGCCAAGGGGCTGTTGCGGAAGAGCAACAAGTCATGCACCTGCATACACAAGATAGATCCAACATATCCATCTGCACCAATGCCTTGGCTTGTTTCATCTATTGCTTCTCCTTGTTCTTTTTCTGTTGTTGCCAACTGTGCTCCGCCTTGTGCTGCCGCTTCTTCTGTTGCTACTGCTGCCGCGGCTATTCATGTTGCTACCGCTACTTCTGGTGTTGGTGCTGCTGCTGCTGCTGCTGCTGCTGCCGCTTCATCTGATGCTGCTGCTGCGGCTTTCTCTGTGCAACATGCATGCTACGCCGGAAGTAGTTTGGCACCAAGAACACTGGCTTAGTTGGCTTCCTTTTCCATTTGTAACCACCAGCACAGCCTGATGAGTGTCGTCTTGGAGGAGGTTGCCGGTAGTCCCTACCGCAACTGCTGTCCCTACAAGCCACCAACAGACGCAGCACTAGGCTGTTTGCCCTGACATGTGGCCAGCACATGCCAGGTGTCCGTTGGCAGGAGGTGAGGATGCCGAGGGGCTGTTGCGGAAGAGCAACAAGTCATGCACCTGCATACACAAGATAGATCCAACATATCCATCTGCACCAATGCCTTGGCTTGTTTCATCTATAACTTCTCCTTGTTCTTTTCCTGCTGTTGCCAACTGTTCTCCGCCTTGTGCTGCAGCTTCTTCTGTTGCTACTACTGCCGCGGCTACTCCTGTTGCTACCGCTACTTCTGGTGTTGGCGCTGCTGCCGCTTCATCTGATGCTGCTGCTGCGGCTTTCTCTGTGCAACATGCATGCTACGCCGGAAGTAGTTTGGCACCAAGAACACTGGCTTAGTTGGCTTCCTTTTCCATTTGTAACCACCAGCACAGCCTGATGAGTGTCGTCTTGGAGGAGGTTGCCGGTAGTCCCTGCCGCAACTGCTGTCCCCACAAGCCACCAACAGACGCAGCACTAGGCTGTTTGCCCTGACATGTGGCCCAGCACATGCCAGGTGTCCGTTGGCAGGAGGTGAGGATGCCGAGGGGCTGTTGCGGAAGAGCAACAAGTCATGCACCTGCATACACAAGAAAGATCCAACATATCCATCTGCACCAATGCCTTGGCTTGTTTCATCTATTGCTTCTCCTTGTTCTTTTTCTGCTGTTGCCAACTGTTCTCCGCCTTGTGCTGCCGCTTCTTCTGTTGCTACTACTGCCGCAGCTATTCCTGTTGCTACCGCTACTTCTGGTGTTGGCGCTGTTGCTGCTGCTGCTTCATCTGATGCTGCCGCTGCGGCTTTCTCTGTGCAACACGCCTGCTACGCTGGTAGTAGTTTGGCACCAAGAACACTGGCTTAGTTGGCTTCCTTTTCCATTTGTAACCACCAGCACAGCCTGATGAGTGTCGTCTTGGAGGAGGTTGCCGGTAGTCCCTGCCGCAACTGCTGTCCCCACCAAGCCGCCAACAGACGCAGCACTAGGCTGTTTGCCCTGACATGTGGCCCAGCACATGCCAGGTGTCCGTTGGCAGGAGGTGAGGATGCCGAGGGGCTGTTGCGGAAGAGCAACAAGTCATGCACCTGCATACACAAGATAGATCCAACATATCCATCTGCACCAATGCCTTGGCTTGTTTCATCTATTGCTTCTCCTTGTTCTTTTTCTGTTGTTGCCAACTGTTCTCCGCCTTGTGCTGCCGCTTCTTCTGTTGCTACTGTTGCCGCGGCTATTCATGTTGCTACCGCTACTTCTGGTGTTGGTGCTGCTGCTGCTGCTGCTGCCGCTTCATCTGATGCTGCTGCTGCGGCTTTCTCTGTGCAACATGCATGCTACGCCGGAAGTAGTTTGGCACCAAGAACACTGGCTTAGTTGGCTTCCTTTTCCATTTGTAACCACCAGCACAGCCTGATGAGTGTCGTCTTGGAGGAGGTTGCCGGTAGTCCCTACCGCAACTGCTGTCCCTATAAGCCACCAACAGACGCAGCACTAGGCTGTTTGCCCTGACATGTGGCCCAGCACATGCCAGGTGTCCGTTGGCAGGAGGTGAGGATGCCGAGGGGCTGTTGCGGAAGAGCAACAAGTCATGCACCTGCATACACAAGATAGATCCAACATATCCATCTGCACCAATGCCTTGGCTTGTTTCATCTATTACTTCTCCTTGTTCTTTTCCTGCTGTTGCCAACTGTTCTCCGCCTTGTGCTGCCGCTTCTTCTGTTGCTACTACTGCCGCGGCTACTCATGTTGCTACCGCTACTTCTGGTGTTGGCGCTGCTGCTGCTTCATCTGATGCTGCTGCTGCGGCCTTTTTTGTGCAACATGCATGCTACGCCGGTAGTAGTTTGGCACCAAGAACACTGGCTTAGTTGGCTTCCTTTTCCATTTGTAACCACAAGCACAGCCTGATGAGTGTTGTCTTGGAGCAGGTTACCGGTAGTCCCTGCCGCAACTGCTGTCCCCACAAGCCACCAACAGACGCAGCACTAGGCTGTTTGCCCTGACATGTGGCCCAGCACATGCCAGGTGTCCGTTGGCAGGAGGTGAGGATGCCGAGGGGCTGTTGCGGAAGAGCAACAAGTCATGCACCTGCATACACAAGATAGATCCAACATATCCATCTGCACCAATGCCTTGGCTTGTTTCATCTATTGCTTCTCCTTGTTCTTTTTCTGTTGTTGCCAACTGTGCTCCGCCTTGTGCTGCCGCTTCTTCTGTTGCTACTGCTGCCGCGGCTATTCATGTTGCTACCGCTACTTCTGGTGTTGGTGCTGCTGCTGCTGCTGCTGCTGCTGCCGCTTCATCTGATGCTGCTGCTGCGGCTTTCTCTGTGCAACATGCATGCTACGCCGGAAGTAGTTTGGCACCAAGAACACTGGCTTAGTTGGCTTCCTTTTCCATTTGTAACCACCAGCACAGCCTGATGAGTGTCGTCTTGGAGGAGGTTGCCGGTAGTCCCTACCGCAACTGCTGTCCCTACAAGCCACCAACAGACGCAGCACTAGGCTGTTTGCCCTGACATGTGGCCAGCACATGCCAGGTGTCCGTTGGCAGGAGGTGAGGATGCCGAGGGGCTGTTGCGGAAGAGCAACAAGTCATGCACCTGCATACACAAGATAGATCCAACATATCCATCTGCACCAATGCCTTGGCTTGTTTCATCTATAACTTCTCCTTGTTCTTTTCCTGCTGTTGCCAACTGTTCTCCGCCTTGTGCTGCAGCTTCTTCTGTTGCTACTACTGCCGCGGCTACTCCTGTTGCTACCGCTACTTCTGGTGTTGGCGCTGCTGCCGCTTCATCTGATGCTGCTGCTGCGGCTTTCTCTGTGCAACACGCCTGCTACGCTGGTAGTAGTTTGGCACCAAGAACACTGGCTTAGTTGGCTTCCTTTTCCATTTGTAATGTGCACCAGCACAGCCTGATGAGTGTCATCTTGGAGGAGGTTGCCGGTAGTCCCTGCCGCAACTGCTGTCCCCACAAGCCACCAACAGACGCAGCACTAGGTTGTTTGCCCTGACATGTGGCCCAGCACATGCCAGGTGTCCGTTGGCAGGAGGTGAGGATGCCGAGGGGCTGTTGCGGAAGAGCAACAAGTCATGCACCTGCATACACAAGATAGATCCAACATATCCATCTGCACCAATGCCTTGGCTTGTTTCATCTATTGCTTCTCCTTGTTCTTTTTCTGTTGTTGCCAACTGTTCTCCGCCTTGTGCTGCCGCTTCTTCTGTTGCTACTGCTGCCGCGGCTATTCATGTTGCTACCGCTACTTCTGGTGTTGGTGCTGCTGCTGCTGCTGCTGCCGCTTCATCTGATGCTGCTGCTGCGGCTTTCTCTGTGCAACATGCATGCTACGCCGGAAGTAGTTTGGCACCAAGAACACTGGCTTAGTTGGCTTCCTTTTCCATTTGTAACCACCAGCACAGCTTGATGAGTGTCGTCTTGGAGGAGGTTGCCGGTAGTCCCTACCGCAACTGCTGTCCCTACAAGCCACCAACAGACGCAGCACTAGGTTGTTTGCCCCTGACATGTGGCCAGCACATGCCAGGTGTCCGTTGGCAGGAGGTGAGGATGCCGAGGGGCTGTTGCGGAAGAGCAACAAGTCATGCACCTGCATACACAAGATAGATCCAACATATCCATCTGCACCAATGCCTTGGCTTGTTTCATCTATAACTTCTCCTTGTTCTTTTCCTGCTGTTGCCAACTGTTCTCCGCCTTGTGCTGCCGCTTCTTCTGTTGCTACTACTGCCGCGGCTACTCCTGTTGCTACCGCTACTTTTGGTGTTGGCGCTGCTGCTGCTTCATCTGATGCTGCTGCTGCGGCCTGTTTTGTGCAACATGCATGCTACGCCGGTAGTAGTTTGGCACCAAGAACACTGGCTTAGTTGGCTTCCTTTTCCATTTGTAACCACCAGCACAGCCTGATGAGTGTTGTCTTGGAGGAGGTTGCCGGTAGTCCCTGCCGCAACTGCTGTCCCCACCAAGCCGCCAACAGACGCAGCACTAGGCTGTTTGCCCTGACATGTGGCCCAGCACATGCCAAGTGTCCGTTGGCAGGAGGTGAGGATGCCGAGGGGCTGTTGCGGAAGAGCAACAAGTCATGCACCTGCATACACAAGATAGATCCAACATATCCATCTGCACCAATGCCTTGGCTTGTTTCATCTATTGCTTCTCCTTGTTCTTTTTCTGCTGTTGCCAAATGTTCTCCGCCTTGTGCTGCCGCTGCTTCTGTTGCTAGTCCCTGCCGCGGGTACTCCTGTTGCTACCGCTACTTCTGGTGATGCTGCTGCTGCTGCTTCATCTGATGCTGCTGCTGCGGCTGTTTCTGTGCAACACGCTTGCTACGCCGGTAGTAATTTGGCACCAAGAACACTGGCTTAGTTGGCTTCCTCTTCCATTTGTAACCACCAGCACAGCCTGATGAGTGTTGTCTTGGAGGAGGTTGTTGGTAGTCCTTGCCGCAACTGTTGTCCTCACCAAGCCGCCAACAGACGCAGCACTAGGCTGTTTGCCCTGACATGTGGCCCAGCACATGCCAGGTGTCCGTTGGCGGGAGGTGAGGATGCCGAGGGGCTGTTGCGGAAGAGCAACAAGTCATGCACCCTCATTCTGGCGGTAGAAGCAGCAAATACATCTGCAACCACCAGCACTGCATGAAGGGTGTTGTCTTGAGGAGGTTGACGGTAGTCCTGCCAAAACAGCTGGCTCAATGTGTGCAACTGTAGCAAGCCGGTGTTGTGCATCGCATTGCATATGTTGTGCATCGCATAACAAGGTGACTTTGCCTGGCTCAGGTTGATAGTGTGCGACAATGATACTGCTGCTTGTGCTGCTTCGGAGCTCCTTGTGCTCTGTTTCAAATGCCTAGAGTTGCTGCTGTCGCTGCCCTAATATAAATGCACCTAGGTTAGTCTACTTACCAACACAACAGAGCTCTGCATGGGTAGCTATCAAGGCATGTGCTGCTAGCTGCGTGAAGGGAGAGGCCACTGCGATACACAACGCGAGTACCTGATGCCTCCTATAATCTGTTAAATAACCTCAATTATATCTGATGGCAGGTGCATAAAGCTCTGCAGGAGGCACTGAGCAAGAGCAGCACATCAACTGGCCGGCATCGCAGCTTATACGGTGATGACAGTGGCTTGCAATAGTATTGAAACATGAAGCAATTTGTACAAGGCTTGCTGTGGATGCCGTTAAAAGGCATCCACTGTCCTAAGAGGTTGTCGTGAATAGAAACGCGTGGCATGTGGACGAGCAGCATGGCAGTGCAGCGCAGAACAGTAGGTTGGCTGCAGCACATACCTTATGATTATTGGTATCTTTTGCGCCGCCCAGTCAGTGGTCAAAGAGGCTCTAAGATTATTGGCATGTCATGCGATATGGACACAGAGAGCCAAGACACAAAGCTGGGCTAAATCAGGGCGCTACCTCCCGCAGTACACCCGCAGAGACTTTGATCATTATTTGTAGTGCTCAGCAGTGCACGTGGACACAAGCAGCGGTAAATGGAGAGGGCTGCACAGTTGGTTTGCACCTGTTGCACCCCTAGTGTTTTGCACCTGTTCAGCTAAGTCACATGATAATGGCTACCAGTATGTGGTAGGACTTCATAACAGCAGGTGGTAGGACTTCATAACAGCAGGTGGTATGATGAATGCACCTCACAGTGGGGCTGGTGGTGAGGCTGTAGTTAAATGTTAGTATGTGTGAGCCAATTCTGCCGCAGCAAGCCGTGTGTGCATGGGCAAGTACAGGCCTAGCTGGGGCCCCTGGCAGGGCGGCCCAGCAGCTGGCTGTGGCGCAGCCATTGCGCTAGTACCATAGGATGCTGGACTGCAGTACAGTTCAGATTATTAATATCACAAGTTTGTTTTATTTATAGCTACCTGGATTCATTGATAATCGTGTGCTCAGCAATCAGTGCATCCTGTGCTAGCAGCGTGTTGATGCTGAAGCCTGGGCTCTGCAGCGGCGGAAGGCAGCAACTAATGAAAAAAGTTTTGAGCAAAGACAGTGACAATGATGCATCACCAGTGTGTACATGCAGCGGCATGCCGGGTCCTTGCCGGCCGCAGGGTTTTGCTTTGAATATTTTGACTGCATGCACCGCGATTCTGTGTACATGATGCCTGCTCATACTCATGCACCTGCGCATTCTACATAATACATCATATTGGGTTAGCCCGTGAGCCATCAAGCGGGGTGCCGCATCGAGCAGAACGATGAAGTTGACTGCCATCGCGATCACACCATTGTATGATATGAACGATCTGATCTCATAAAGGAAGATAAAGCAGCATGGGAAAGGCTACGAAGGAGCGTAACCAACCAGCGGGGATGGTGGGTTGCATGCAGTAGTTGGTGGGCAACAGCAAGGTGGCGAACCTTGCTGCTTCATTTGCTTACAGTTGGTATCTTTCCTTCTGCATTAAACGCTGCTGGCACAGCATCATCTTCAGCAGCAGCAGCACCACCTGCAGCATATGCACTTTTGTGTTGACAGGAATACATCTGTTTCAAGTGATGAACAGCAGGCATAGCTGATGTGCGCTGCGCAGCTGCTGGTCAGCGCAATGAGATCACCCTTCATTGCGCCTTATCACAACCCACTTACCCGGCTCAAAGAGATGCTCTGCAGAGTGGCCAGGTGTTGGCAGCGCTGCAGCAACCTCCGCAGCCCCTGCACACCACAACATAACTTTTAGTGGATTGTGCGTGACACATTTGCTTGCTGCGTTCAGACAAAGGTTTGTTTCTGATCACACCTGCAGAGTCTGGCGTCCCAGCGCATGCTGGGCATAGGCCAGCAGGGCCAAGGAAGCTCAGCTCTTCACGCAGCAGTGCATGGGGGTCGTGTGCATACTCAGCTGCGCGGCTGTACTCCAGCCATGCTGACTGGAGGTGTCTGCAAGTGCAAATCAGCATCCACAAATTAGCATGTCAAGGGGTCAGCCCGCGGTGTAAAGAAGAAGAAGCACTTTGGTGTGTACAGCGCTGCTGCATGTTGCTGGTGATTACCTTTGGTCAATAGTGGGGACTGCGCCCTGGCCACCTTGCCCTGCTGGTGATGCTGCGGATGCGGCGGCAGCCTCTATGACCTTAGCAACAGTGCTGAGAGCTCCTGCGAAAGTGCTGCTGCTGACGCCACCTGTTAAGAGAAGCTGCCTGTAGCAACGCAGGAACTGCTTGTCAAACCAAGTGTTGGGCAGCACTGGAGTGTTGCCAAAGCAGCCAATGTCTGCTGGGCTGACCTCCCATGTGTCACCGCAGGCCTGGCATGCTACTGTAGGCACTGGCAGCCAGAAGCTAGTGCCCAGCATGTGGCAGGCAACTGACCGCATGCTGGCTACTGACGTGCAGCTGTCCACATCAGGCACGCTGTGACAGCAGTGCCGTGCGACAGCTGACAGCACACGCTCATTCATCAGCTGCATGCAGCTCTGCTGCTGCCTCAGCTGGTCTTCAGCTTCCTGACAAGCTTCATATTGCTGCATGCTGTTGGTGTTTGCTGCCCTGCGTTCATCCCAATTGCGGCGCTGCTGCTGCACTCGCTGACAGTGGTCACTGTCACCCTGGCAACACTGCAGGTCTGCCACAGTACTTTCATCAAGTTCCAGATCATCACCGTCCTGTACACGCTGCCTTGGCCGGCCTTTCAAAAATGGGTTGGGTGGTCGTTGCTCTCTCCTCCTGCTGTTGCACCTGCGCTGCTTTAGGTTTGCTGCAGCAAAGTTGCGCCTTTGCTGCGACTGACTAATTAACTTTGTCATACTCGGTACATTGAGTCGAAAGCAAGACGTATCAGCGGCCGCACGCGGGGCGTGGATGTTCAGGCGTCAGCTGCAGCAAGGACAGCGTGTTGTTGTGACAAGCTTTCAACGTTGCAAGATACAGCTGATTGCACGCCAAGTCACGAAAGTGCGCGCACATGTATGTAGTTCTGTAGAAGTGCATGCCAAGCATTTGAAAAATACCACTTCAAGTGACTTGTCACAGAAGGTGTTGCATAGGCCTGCCAAAAAGCCGCTTGCAAACACAACATGTTGCTATTGATCAAAGGCAACATATCTTGGCATGCGTAGCGGCTGCTGCATCACCGTTTCAAAAAAAAAAGCGGTGACCTGGCTCTAGAGCAGAGCAGCAGCGAGGGGAGGGGGGGGGGGTGCAAAGCACACCTGCTGCTGAAATGAGCCATTAACAGGGTGGCAACATGCAAAAGCAAAAGCTGTATGCGTAAAACCAAACCATTGTGGGGTGCATTCATCATACCACCTGCTGTGATGAAGTCCTACCACCTGCTGTTATGAAGTCCTACCACATACTGGTAGCCATTATCATGTGACTTAGCTGACCTGTTGCACCTGTTGCACCCCTAGCAGGCCTGCTACCAGGCCCTGAGGGGTCTTCAAAGCCGTGTGGTTTCACAGGGTGACGGAGAAACACCCGTGAATCTGTCAGACTGCACGGGGTTGGCCCGTGTAATGGACCACCTGCGTAGCCTGGCACGGCGCAATACCCCGTACACGCGTGGAAACCTGCAGCTGCCTGGTGCACGGGCTTGCAAGCAATTGCCCCCTGTGCTCCATGCGACTGTATACAGCAAACGGGCAATAGTTGAAAATTTTCCACCATTTTTGGCGCTATCGCGCCCGTTTTAAACAAGTGTAAGGACCATCACCAGACAAGCCCGTGGTTTTGGGGAATGTCCACGAGCAAGCCCCCTTGAAACGCCGGCTTGCGACCATTTGCACGGGCTACGTCTCAGTTCCATGGGTATGTTGTGCAATGACTGGAATGATACCAGTGGCACGGCCTCGTAACCCCGTGTTACGAGACAGGAATAGGCACGTCACGGGTGACTGTCGTACATGAAACGAACTATGCGACGGCGGCATCAAAGTCATGAGCATTCCACGTTATAAAGCGTTACATTTCCTGAGCATTATATGCTGGACTCATCACTTGGGCTTATCTTGCCGTCCTGCAACGAGCGCCTGGCACGAGAACATTCACAAATGCCTTCACAAAGATGTTCGCAGGACGGTCACAAAAAAACCTAGTGACATCACAAACTAGTTCGCAAGCACAGTCATAAAGATGATCACAAGAGTAAGGTTGTGAACCTTTTTGTGACGGCTTTGCGAAGTCGCACGTTGGTGCAGTGGCTGCTGCTGCATGCATGCGCGTGCAGCTGGTGGTACAAACACTACGCATGACGGCAGCGCATGTGGCAGCAACCGCGTCAACACATGCTAGACTCAAGTTGTGCGCATGCAGACACTGCTGTGGTCACTTGCATGCCTGCCGGTACACGTGTACATTGTGCACATTAGCAGCAGCACCCCCGCGGGCTGTGGGCCCACAGCTGCATGTGCTGACTCAGAAAACGTAAAAGCAGGCCTTCGTTTCTGCTGCAGCGACCTTGGCAGATGTACAAACAAATGGACTCACACCACACGAACAGTGTCGGTCCCTTGGATTGATTGGAAGCGTTGCACAACTGCATTGCTAACTTGCAAGTCAATTGATGATGTTGCTGAAAGGGTTGCTGCCATGATCTTCCGCTGCTGCAACCATGCTGGAGGCTCTGTACTTTTGCTGTACTATGTTTTGTTACTAATGCGCTGGGAGTGGTGTTACTGCTGCTACTTCTGCTGTTGCTCCTGCTGTAAACCTGCAATCTGCTACTGCACGTGCGCTCGTAAGGCTCTGCGCATGTTTCATAACTAGTGTTCGAGTAGTGGACGCGATGGGCTTGGACAGTGGAGGAAAGCCGCGGTTGCGATGGGCGTGATCAGTTGAGGGAACTTGCGCGAACGCGACCTCGTGCAGCACACTGCTGCGCAACTACTGCATGCCCCCTGTACACCAGGCTTAAACATAGAGCGGGACCAGAGAAACAGAAGACTTGATCTCAAGCACAAGTGGTGTGCCGACAGAGATAACATTGATCACGGCGCGTAACACAGCACCTGGGGTTTGCAGACAAGTTCAAATGGTGCTGCGTCACTTAAGAGTGGTATGACCTGGCCATTCGCGCAATAGTCCGTGTGTTGCCACACCAGACACGTGCTCATAGTGCTGAAGGCTGTCTTCTTTTCCAGAGCACCCTAAACCACCACACAGCATTGCCAATGCTGCCGGGAAACTTTCAAAGCAGAAGGTTTGTCACTGCGGGTGCCACAGCTACAGCCTGGGCCCTTTCCCCACCCACCACCCTACCCCACCCATTTCCCCGCACAAATTCCTCACACCCAACCTCCCTTCCCCCACCCTGTCCCCTACCCTCTTCTTACTCTGCTGGTTCCCTGAGCCCTATAGGGTAGCTAGTAGTACCTTGCTTGACACAGGCACGCCCCACAAGGCTTCACCATATAAAATTTATAAGCAGCTCACAAGAGATAGCAACATGCTGCAGGAGCGACTCCTGGCCGTGGTGGCCAGGAGATGGCAAAAAAAACAGCAGTACTCCAACACTTGATCTGCAGCAAAATGCTTTGTAACCGCTGAGCTGCGCTAACATGTACAGCGAGTCGAGCCCCCTGGCAGAGTGTTGCCAAGGATGCATGATGGTCGGCGCAACCTACGTTGCATGCAAGCGCCAATTCTCAGCGCAAGGACAGACCCAAACCATTAGTGACACGGGTAACAGGGCAGCTGCAGAGGCAGCCCATGCAGCAGGTACTGTTGAACTCCCATGGGGCTTCCCTCTCTCTATTCTTCAAACTCGCAACTGGTCAAGTCCTGTAGTGGTTCTATATTATAAGCGCGCGGGTGTGGCAGCGTCACACCAAGCCTCCAGCCCAAGCACCGTCAGCACAGGAAACGAGGGAGCCATCAGCGCCAGGCCATCACACACTGCTGACTCTTGGGCTGGGCTCAAACTGCTGGTGATCATGCAGCGAGCTTGCAGCGATGCTCTGCTGCAACAGCAACGCCAGCAGCTGCCCACCTACAGGCCTAACAACCACGCTGCTGCTGCTGCTGCTGCTGCTGCTGCTGCTGCTGCTGCTGCTGCTGCTGCTGCTGCTGCTGCTGCTGCTGCTGTCTCCAGCTTCACGCCGCCCTGTGCCAGCTTGCTGCTGCTGCTGCTGCAGCTGCTGCTGCCACCCCTCCAACCTGGCGACATACGAGTTCCAGCTGCTGCTTCCCAGCCTTGGTATGAACCGCACCACCCTGGGCTCGCAGGGATGCACGGTCACTGCATTGTGTGAGAAGTGGCCTGGCAGCTGCTGCTGCTGCTCCTGGCTGGCCACCTCCCACACCGCAAACACAGCCACGCGGCGGCTGCTGACGTTGAACGCAACCTCGCCGCCGGCATGTTCGCTGCCGCTGCTGCTGCTGCTGCTGCTGCTGCTGCTGCTGCTGCCACCAGCAGTACTGCTAGGCCTGGTTGGTTGTGGCGCTTCTGGTGTTGCCGCAAACTCGAATCCTGACAGCTTCAGCTCTGGTGGTGGCAAGGCCATGGCTGAATATGGTGCCAGCCACACAGTTGCCTCTTGCATCTGCTGCATGTCAGCACCGCTACCTGCAGCTTCAGCAGCCAGGGACACGTGCACGTAGCAGCTGGTCCTGCTGCAGCCTGGTGCTGCTGCAAGCAGCTGCTGGGTGGTGCCCGCCCATGCCAGCACTGCAGAGGCAGCAGGCACTGTCAGCAGCGCAGTCTCGCCGTGCTTGGCCCATGGCCTTGCAGCAGCCACAGCTGCTGCAGCAGCTGCTGTGGGTTGCTGTGAAGAGCCGTGCTGTTGCAGAGTCCTGCTGGGCATGCTGCTGCTGCTGCTGCTGCAGGTGTCTGACGTGTCTGCCAAGGACAGCATGCGCACTGTCAGCTGAACCTTGACAGGGTCTTGCAAGTCACTGACAACATACACCTACACCAGCACCGCAGCAACCAACCATAAAACAAATGCTGTGTCACAGTCGCAGCCACAAACGCGGGATGCCTCCACCCTCCCTGACCCTAGGGTCAGGCTGGGATGGTAGGGTGCGTGGAGGCACGTAAGGTCTCTTTACCGTCACACACGCCCCTTTCCTTTACTTACGCGGGTGTTAAGCATGAACGCACCACGCGTAGCTCATTCATTCATTCATTTGGGATGCCTCAGGGCCATGTGCAGCCAGGGCAGTAGCAGTGCCTTGATGTCATGCTCGCCACCATGCCGCTGGGGCATACGTTTGAGGCCAAAGGTCCCTGTTCAATGCACTGCGGCAGCATGCTCCGTCCAGACGGACAACACTTTGGGCGGAACTCATGGGTAGTTCTGTGCAAATGCTCGCATGTACTGCCTGAGATGCAATCAGCGCTGCGCAGCTGCGCTGCTGGAGAACAGCCATGCAAATATTTGGCTGGAAAGAACTCCCCATGGCGGTAGCCAGCCCTGCTGGCGCGCAGACGCTGTGCAAGCTGGCTGGGCATACAACACAGCAGCTGCAAAGCCAAAAGGCACAACGAACCTGGTACAATCAGGTCACAGCGAGTGAGCAACAGACGTTATGTCGTGCGTCCCAGTGCTGCTCCTGTGCTGCCCCGGCCAGCCTTCAAGCTGCACTCTGGGAACATGCCGCAGCGACCATGCAGCAGCATACGCCTCACCAAAGGCAAGAACGCAGCAGCACAAGCGTCACCTGGACTGTGTCGTTGTGCAAGTCGTGCTGGAGGCTCAGCGCCAGGTCAGCGAACCAGCGCCCCAGCCCGTAGTGCAGCGGCTTCCAGGTGCCGCCATAGTCTAGGCTGCTCCAGCTGGCCCCTGCAAGCACACATGCACGTTCAATTTGAGCCGATTGTGCTGCATGGACGCGCCCCACGGACAGATTACAAATGTAACAACCCTACAGCATTCTGGGCACTGCCCAGGCGTGGTACTTCTGTCAAGAAAACACTAGATTAGTCGTCGGTACGCATGGAGGCGATTTCATGTCACTGATTCGCATGAGCAAGCCATAGCAGCCCCACAGGCGAACAGGAGAACCCATCGGCCGGCCTGCTGTTGTGTTGCACCACAGACCAAGCGCAGCTGCTGCAGACGGGCCAAACGCCAGACCAGCGACAACAGCACGCTGGGTTGACCGACCTTGCCAAATGTCGTTCAGCTGCCAGTACAGCACACCCATGGTCTGCACCGAGGCAGCAGAGCGCAGCCGTCGCCAGTAGCTCACTGCGGTCTCATAGCACAGCAGCTGCTGCAGCTGCGTCAGGTAGATGTAGTGCCGCACGTCTGCACCAACAGCAGCCGGCAGTGCAGAACTGCCGCCGCCACCGCCGTCGCTGCTGCTGCTGCTGCTGCTGCTGCTGCTGCTGCTGCTGCGCCACAGCACCTGCCAGGATGACGACCACTGTGGTTTCAGCAGCGTTGCCGACCACCACCGCAGCACGTCCCGCTGCAGTTGCCGAGGCAGTGTACTGCTCACAGCAGCACAGACCCTCCACCACCACCTCACACAGATGCTGAACCACCTTGCAGAGCTGCTGCTGCTGCTGCTGCTGCTGCTACCATCAGGCTTCTGCGTTGCTTGCTGCTGTTGCTGCCGATGCTTGCTGTGCAGGTGCAGCAGCTGCAGCCAGGGTTTGGGGAGCTTGAAGCGCCGCTGCAGCTGGGCCAGCAGCTCGACTGTGCCGTTGGGGTGACGCTGCCTGCAGGTGTACAAACACCAGCACTGCAATGCAATGCGTTATGATGTACTGTGATACTGCACCGTGCTTGTGTAGAAACAAAACCTGACATCAGTACCAAAACATGCATGCATGCACAGCTGTGCAGCCACTGAAGATTTCATTCTGTCACCCGCCTAGAAGCAGGTGGTCACCTGAACTCTGTCATGTCTGCGGCCGCTGCCCAGTCCTCTGCAGCTGTTGCGGCGCTGTACGTGGCCCAGCTGGGGTAGCTCTGCCAGCCGTACTCGGAGATGAAGCGGGCAGCAGGGTAGGTCCTCCAGTCCTGCAGACGCACGCACGGGGTGTCGACACCGGCAGCGCAGCAGCAGCAGCAGCAGCCGCAGCAGCAGCAGCAGCAGCAGCATTTGCACTCTGCAGTGGCTTGTGCAAAAAGAGAGGCAGAAACATAATCAACCTGCAAGCACTGTACTGCGAGACAGGGCTATGAAGACCTTTGTAGAGGTGCTTGCAAAACCATGTAGTTCAGGGTGCGCCGCCCACAATGCACAGCACAGTGGCTGCCGGTTCACACTGTACAGCATGGATGTGCCGGCGGGCAGAGCTGCGGCTGCTCACCTGGCAGTCGTGCTTGTAGTCATAAAAGTGGACATCGCCGTACCTGGGGTGCTGTGAGTCACCCCAGCGCTTTATGACCTGGCCGTGTTGCACATCCTGCACTGCTGCTGCTGCTGCTGTTGCTCCTGCTGCTGCTGCAGGTTTGCTGCCAGCAGCAGCTGCTGCTGGTGCACTGTTGTGCTGCTGTGCCAAGGTGATGACGCCGTTGCTTGGCGAGCTGTCCACCCATGGAGCACCAGGCAGCATCTGCAGCACCAACAACGCCACTTTCAGCATCGCCTGGGCCTGGCATTCAATGCCTGCCACAGTGACACGGCTGGAACTGCAAGGGGCCCCACGCTTGCATCATCTGTTGCAAGCAGTGAGTGTTGCACGACACGACCTGTCAAGCTGAGCCACATGCCGTGCAGCATGCAAAGCTAGTCAAACTCACCACGCTGGCTCAGCACAGGCACCACGCCGGCACAGTGCACGGCGCAGCCCAGCACCGGCAACCACAGGCTTCTGCCCCGGACCATTGACAAATAGGCATCGTATCAACTTCAAGGGTGGCCAAACATCGGTACATCTCACTAGCTTTGCTGCATTTTGCATGCCTTGCTGCTTGTAACAAAATTCAAAATTCAAAAGGCAACCCAGCCAGCCGCTGCTCGCCTGCTGCACCAGCCGGCCGATGGCGTCCACAAACAGCGCCTGGTAGTCGACGGCAAACAGCGCAAGGTTGCCGCGCGTCTCGCCAAACCTGAGGGGAGCAGGCAGAGGGTTGCAGCAGCAGCGGCAGCAGCAGCAGCGGCGGCAGCGGCAGCGGCGGCAGCGGCAGCGGCAAGTGTTAATGGAAAAGGGTTACCGGATGCACATGTGATGCATTTCTCTCAACGTTGGACATGTGCGGTGTACAGGCAGGCTGTGCAGCACCTGGCATCAGCGGGCAACAGCAAGCGTCACAAATACTGCTTCATGCTTGGCTCCACAAACACAACAGCTGCACAAGCAACGGGTGCACGGCATCGTGCGCACCAACGCTGCAATGCAATAGGTTCTGCAACGGCTGCCGTGGCTGCCGCACCCACCATTCCAGTGATGCCTCGATTTCGTTGTTGCCTCCCCACAGCGCGATTGATGGGTGGCTGCCCAGCCGCAGCAGCTGCTGAGTCACCTCAGCCTCGACATTGGACAGGAACGCCGCGCCCCTGCATCACACGCACATCATACATGGTGTGTGTCCGAGGTTTCTCTGGAGCCTGTGGTTTGCCAGATTACTGCTACCAAACAAAACTTCAAGAGCTTATCGCAGCAGAAAACAGCATTGTATTGTGCAGCCATGGTGCTGGTGTCGAGAGTGAACTTGTATGCACGTGCCTGCCAAGCCACCTCCGGCAGAAACGTGGGAGCCCGCGCACTGTACGCGCACGTCACGCAGTGCTCCCAAATGAAAATCCAACAGCGCAAGTAATACACACGGTTTCTTAACGCAGTGTCCATACAGCTTTTATGTGTTGAAAATGTATGCCGCCCAGCCCCTTGGGGTGTGCTCAGCAGGCAAGCAGTGCCCCTGCCACGGTTCACAATGCAGTTGCTGCAAGGTCCTGTGTGGCGTCCGCAAGCGCTGTAGCTTGAGCTTTGCAGCCAAATCACTACCCCTGGCGCGATTGCACCCACCTGGGTGGGCTGGTGAGCAGGCAAACCAGGCCCCTGCCTTTCACCATTGCAACAGCCGCATCGTTCTCTGTGCTGTCAACAAGCAGGCAACAGCAGAGTAGCCGGACCACCACCCCTGGCGCCCTGTGGGCGCAAGCACGCACCTTGGGTACGGCGAGCAGGCAAACATGGCCTCCTGCCACACCAACAGGCCCAACTCGTCAGCAGCAGCATACAGCGCATCACGCTGCAGCAGCAGCAGCAGCAGCAGCAGCAGCAGCAGCAGCAGCAGCAGCAGCAGCAGCAGCAGCAGCAGCAGCAGCAGCAGCAGCAGCAGCAGCAGCAGCAGCAGCAGCAGCAGCAGCAGCAGCAGCAGCAGCAGCAGCAGCAGCAGCAGGAATGACGCACACAGAGTGAAGCGGGTGTGTGCATCAGCACGCTGCATCGCGCAGCCACCACAGCATGTGGCGCAAGACGCGGGTCAGCTCTGGCCTGAACGGACTTGGCTTGAAGTGTTTCCTGGCAAGCACCAGCTGGCTTGCCTCCCAGCAATACTAGTGCACCGCTGCTCTGGAAATGCACACCACGTCCAGGTAATGGTCACAAACAGCATGCACAGCGGCTCGCTCAGGTGATTATGCCCATAAAATTTGTTTAAACCCCTTTAGCCTTGAGCTACACCCAACGACTTTGAGGTGGCCCATACGGTTCAAGATGGTGACTGGATCTACGTGTAACCATCTCTATAAACAGCTTCAAGCATGAGCTATGACACCCACAAACCCCTTCCACCTTAAGCAACAACACCCATCAAACACCCCAACCTTAAGCTACCACACCCATAAACCCCTCCAACCTTGAGCTAAGACAGCCACATTACAACCTCGCCGTGTTTCAAACTCTGTAGTAGCCACGCCGTGTGGAAAGCCATTGCTGCACAAGCAGTGTTGCAGCACCCGCTGCCTGCTGCCTCACCTGGTACAGCCCTCCTCCCCAGATGCGCACCATGTTCATGTTGGCGGCAGCAGCAGACTGCAGCAGGCCGACCACGTCGCCATCACCCACCGCGCTGCTCAGCACGTGCAGTGGGATGAGGTTGGCGCCCTTGGCATACAGGGGCACGCCATTTACCCTGAAGTAGAAGCTCTCGCCCTGCTCTGCTCCGTCAAGACCTGCCCCATTCCCGGCGTTCGCGCTCCCTGCTGCTGCTGCGCCATCTGCTGCCAGCTTGCCCTGCTCGTTGCCACCTGCGCCACCTCCACCATCCGAAGCACTGCCTGTCTCGTCCTCTGGCGTTAATTGGGTCAACTTAGCAGAAGCAGCAGTGTCGGTGCTGGCGGTGCTGCTGCCGCCGCCAGGCTGTGCGCTTGCGGGCAAGGGCCAGTCCCTGCCGGGCGGAGGCGGGTGCCACCAAACAGGGCTGTCGCTGACGTGGCGTACCAGCCGCCACTGCCCCACAACCTGCGCCCAGCTGCCGGGCTGCGCAGCAGGGAACCCAGCAACAGCAGCTGATTGAATTGGTGTTGCCGAACCAGCAGCTAGCTGCTGGCTGCTGCTGCTCTTCCCAGGGTCATCAGCAGCAGGGTCGTGTATGTTCGCTGCTGCAGTTTGCTGCACTGGCTGCCGGACCAACTCGATTGTCCTGAACCCAATGCGGCGTGTGACGCTGCTGGCACCACAGCCGCTGTCACACCTCCGACCGCCACCACGGCCATCTGCGCTGGCCCCTGTACTGTCACTGCTGCTGCTGCTGCTGCTGCTGGTGGTGGTGGAGCCTGACGGCGTGCATTGGTGCTGCTGTGTAGCTGGCTGGAAGCGTATGATGACGTCATAGAGTGCTTGTGCTGCGCCAGGTGGCAGGCGGCCAGCTGGCTGCCACAGCTGCACTTGCTCGGCAGGCACGGCCAGCTGGATGACCGCAACGGCCTGCAGATCGTTGCCGCCAACCTGGTCAGGCTGAAGCACCACCTGCAGCGGCAAGCATCAGTGCGATTACACATGCCAGACTTGTTAGGGTGGTTCTGGGTGTTTCTGGGTGGGTCAGGGCGTGACATTGCTGCAGAGTGTAGAACGTGTGACTGTCGTGGCTGTATTTCACTCATTATGACGACGATTAGCGACACGAAACAAAGCACATATATGTGCTGCGCTGATACTGCAGCAGACAACGCGCTCAACACGCCGGGGGCGCGTGCACAGCAGCAGACACGCCGCCTACCTGCTGCTGGTGTTGCACACCCAGAGCTGGTAAGCTGGCTGAGAGCAGGCCGCAGTCCCCACCCTCTGGCACCAGCAGCTGTGCGGTGATGCTCAGCAGGAAGGTGCTGCTGCCATTGACCAACTGCTGATGCACCAGCGCACCTGAACAGCAGCAGCAACACGATGGCATCAGCTGAACCGCCGCACACGGAGCTAAGGTACCGAGGACAGCGCAGCTGCGTGCACATGTGTGAACAAGACATGCACATACGCCAGTGCGCTGGACTTTTCAAATTTGTGTTTGGTTGCATTACCACTGCTCTGTCAAAGCCCAGCACCTCATTACCAGGCAAGCCAGGAAGCCAACGGCCAGTGAACAAAAAAACGCTTGTTAACAATCTTGTGCAAGCTGAGCTGCTCAAACACCGCCAGTGGATCAAGCCAGGCTGCAGCATGTGCAGCCAGCCTGACGCCTGCTGCATCTCTGCCTGCTCACCAATCAGTGCTGCTCTGTCAAAGCCCAGCAGCTCAACAGCACCAGTCAATCCAGCAGGAGCAAAGGCCGGGCCCCAGTCCCTGCAGCAGCAGCAGCAGCAGCAGCAGCAGTTTGGATGGCAGCAAATCTGCAGAGCACTAGCCGGCACTAATCTTGTGGCGGCTGCATCTCCGTTCCCGTTGCTTGTTTCTCTGCGTGAAGATGCTTGCAACGCTTGTATATCAGGTGACGATGTTTGGACTGAGCCACCCATGGCAAGGAGCAGAGACGCTGAACCTGCTTTTGGTGGTCCTGTTCAGGCATGCAAGCTCACCATCCAAAGTCTGATGCCGGCTTGCGTGCAAAGTTATATACATCAAAACCACCAGGCACCTGCAGCAGCAGCAGCAGCAGCATGATGACAGCATGCCTGGCAACCACGTACGGCATGACAGAGCCAGCCACATCGCGGTGCATCAAGCGTGCACAAGGAATGGCAACAGCACAAGCCAGGTGTGGTGTACACAAGCCAGGCCTGGTATTGCAGCTACTGCAACACAAGCCAGGCCTGGTATTTCAGCTACTGCAACACAAGCCAGGCCTTGTATTTCAGCTACTGCGACACAAGCAGGTCTGGTGTTGCAGCTACTGCGACAAAGACGGACCCCCTCTGCAAGTATGTTGTGGGGCCACAGCCAGCAGCGCTCACCGCCATCGTGGGTATTTTGTACGTGTTGAGGGCCTTGCTGCGCAGTGCCACTGCCACTGCCGGCTGCAGCACAACTGACAGCATGTTGGCACCATCTTGCAGCACAGAAGGGTCCTGCAGCGCCACCCACCAGGACCTGCAGGGTTGTGCAGATGCGTGCAAAGCAGCGACGTTGAGTGGCAAGGAACTAGGGTTGAAGCAGCACATCTTGCAGCATGGTTTCTGCCCTTTACAGCAGAGCTGATCCGCTCTGCGCGGACCGCTAGCATCTTCATGCAGGCCACAGGGGCAATGGCACCCAGGATGGCGACAGCAACAGATAGTAAGAATGCTATGGCGGCGGCAGCAGCAGCAGCACTGCCCAGCTTGGCCATACCTGTGCGCATTGTCTGCTGCCAGCACGTGTCGCCCATTGAGCAGCACCTGGCCAAATGTGTCGATGCCATGGAGCACCAGCATCACGTGTCTGCAGGCTGCCACCTTGCGGTGCTGCTGACCTGGCCACGTCACTGTGAAGTTCCAGGTGTCCTCAGACACCCATCGCGTATGCAGCTCCCCATACCTGGCAAGCAACGACAGCAGCAGCAACAGCGTCATCACTGGGGCCTGCCTGCACTGCCGTCTGTGTGGACCGTGCTAAATCATTGCTCTGCAGCTTTGCCACTTCCACTGCAACAGCATTGCCGCTGCTTCGGCTGGTCAGACAACAGGAGCGACAGCAGCGGCAGCAGCAGCATCATGTGGAGGCCTTTGCTGTATCACCTACCTGTAGAGGGGGTCCTCCTGCACCACCCCTGCTGCTGCCAGCACCCCCAGCACATGTGCAGGCAGTCGAGCCTGCACGCTGATGCTGCGGTTGCTGCTGCTGAGCTGCCAGGCTGACTGGGACAAGTCCAGACGCACCAGGCAGCAGGCCTGCACGAGACAGCACTTTTGTAACATTTCACTTGGGTACAGCGGCATATGATGTCTGCCTGCTTGAATCAGCTAGGCAGCAAAGGATCGTTCAGTCCTGATGCAACGCTGAGCTACTCTACTAGTGCAATGTTTGGCGTGTGGAGCTGCTGTTACGGTAAGCAGCTGTAGAATGGGTTGGAGGCCCTGATGGCTTGCAGTTCGGCTGAGATGAGGAAAATGGGCTGGATGCAAGCTCTCACATGGTGTATTGCTGACAACAGCAGCAGCAGCGTCAGGACTTTTGGACCCATGATCGCATGTTACAAGGCAAGTTGAATCCTGCAGGTGTTAGATATCGCACAGCAGGACTAGATCACGGCCAGGACTGGATCAGGACTGGATCACGTGCTTGCAGGAACCAGTCTGTGTCCAGTCACGGTGTCATTCTGTGGGATCCCTCAGGGACCCTGTGCCGTTTGTGCTGACAGTGCTACACAGCAATAGCTGTATCACATTCATCCATATCTGTTGAGACGTACGCAGAGGCAATGAGAGACAGCCCGACTTAGAAGGCCACACTACACGCAAGCCACGCCGGCCCGGTAACCAAATGCGGGCGTCCGTGGCAACAGGACACTAGTAGGTTATGCTTTGACCAAGAATGACCAGCAACGACGAGCTGCTGCTGGAGCTGCGTAGCCTCAAGCAGCGTGTTGCTGAGATAGAGCAGCAGCTGAGCAGTAGCACCACTAGCAGCGCCAAGCAGGACATCAAAAGCAGCCATGAGCAGGGACATACCGGTTGCTCCACAGGCAAGCAGAAATTCAGTGCTTCGACCAGCATCTGCTGTCAGTAGTGCTTGCACTAGGTGGTCACACTGCGAAACCAACTGCCACCCAGGCTACTCGGACAACAGCACACGCTGGTGTGCGCGACACAATAAACATGCAGCACGCTTGCGGCTGTATTAAAAACCGTGGTTTCAAGCAACTCTCTTGCTTGCTTGTTTGCTTGCTTGCTGGCTGGCTGGCTGGCTGGCTGGCTGGCTTGCAGAAAGCAAAGCAGCAGCGGCAGCAGCACAGACTACGGACACGGCTGCTCCCGCTGTCAGCCATGCACCCGCGGCTACAGCCAGCCACGCAGCTGCAGCAAGCCCTGCTACAGTAGAAGCAGCAGCGCACGCTGCTGCTGCACTCCCTCTGGCACTGCCGCTGCTGCCGGAAAGCGTGCACATGGACGCCACGCGCATTGTGATGCACCAGATCGTGGCACCTACAGAGGTTGACGCACTCGGCATCTGCTTCGGTGGCCAGGTGGGGCTGGCGCTGGGGCTGGTGCTGTGTGCCGCACGCTGTTTCGTGCTTCTGAAGTTAGCGACCACACCGGGTTCATGTGCCGGTTTTGCATGCTGTGGTCGCCATATGGCCGAGCAGAGCAGCGTGATGAGCCAGGCCTGCCGAGCAATGGTGTTGAGACAGCGAAAGACTGCTGACGCACAGCAGCAGCAGCAGCACGGCGTAGCCAGGCTGGAGTAGCGGCAGCTTTCAGCGGCTACACACATGCACAGGTAGCTCTTGCGCAGGTGTGTGCTGTGCTGTCAGCAGGGCAGATCAGCCTGCATGCCATTGCTCGGACCAGTGTTGCGCACTAGCATATGCTTGTCTCTGTTGGTGTGTGTGAGACGTTTGGTGGCTGCAGGGCTACCGCGGGATGGGCGCAGCCCTGCAGCTGCCCTGCAAGCCGTTGCTGAGCAGTGCCACGCATGCAGGCATGTACTGGTGTGTGTGTTTTCATCGGCTGCAGGTGCTTTGCTGGATGGGCGCACCTTGCAGCTGCTCTGCAAGCCGTTGCTGAGCAGTGCCACGCATGCAGGCATGTACTGGTGTGTGTGTGTGTTTTCAATGGCTGCAGGTGCTTTGCTGAATGGGCGCGCCTTGCAGCTGCCCTGCAAGCCGTTGCTGAGCAGTGCCACACATGCAGGCATGTGCTGGTGTGTGTGATTTCAACGGCTGCAGGTGCTTTGCTGAATGGGCGCACCTTGCAGCTGCCCTGCAAGCCGTTGCTGAGCAGTGTCTCGCATGCAAGCATGTACTGGTTGTGTGTAAAATTCTACGTTTGCAGGTGCTCCGCTGCACCATGCAGCTGCCCTGCAAGCCGTTGCTGAGCAGTTTTACACACACAACTACACACTGGTGTGTGTGATATGCAGCGTTTGCAGGTGCTCCGCTGGATGGGCACACCTTGCAGCTGCCCTGCACGCCGTTGCTGAGCAGTGCCATGCACACACAACAAAGCACGCAGTACAGTGCCGTGTGTGCGACACATGTGGTGCGCCGCAGGTGCTCAGCTGGATAGATGTGTGTGCTGGGCTGTCTGCCAAGACGCTTGCGCGAGGCCCGTGCGTCACCATCAGCGTGGATGCGGTGCACTTCTTCAGGTGGGGCGGCAGCACGTGGGGCTCTGGGTTTTGGGTGTAGACTCAGATTCAACAGCAACTCTAGGTGGATCCCATGTCTACACGCTGTCAATGCAATGCGGTTCATTAGGTGGGACAACGACAGGTGTGGCTTCAGGGTACAGAGTTGAAAAGTTTGTGTAATTGTACTTTTACAGCTTGTCGGCAACCCCACTTACTTCACGTCACAGCTCATGGTGCGTTACACAGCGGCCGAGCGCCTGACCACAGCAGTGGGTGCAGTGCAGTGCAGTTCTTGCGGTGCAGCAGCAATGTAGTGCCCCCAGGGCCCAGGGCTGAGGTTGGGAGCAAGCTGGGTTAAGGGTTTGCACTCAACACCCCGCATCTCACGCCGGGAATGCAGACTGCACCCGTCTGTTGGCCGCTGGTTGCTGTGGGGCCGTTGTGGCTCTGATTGACTGCCATGCCAACACACCAGCGTGGCACCAGGCTGCACTACCGTGAATGGCACAGGTCCGCAGTTATTCCCCAGCCATTTTACAGCCCCATCAATGTGATTGTGCTGATCTGGCTGCTGCGTTGCATGCGCGTGCAGGCCGTGCAGGCGTGGCGATGTGGTCATCATTGCCGCCATGGTCAACCGCACGTTCAGCAGCAGCATGGAGGTGGGGGTGCGTGTGGAGGCGGAAAACATGCGCACGGGCGCGAGGCGCCACTGCTGCAGCGCATACCTCACGTTTGTGTCGCTCAAAGGCAAAGCACGGCCCCAGCAGCAGCAGCAGCAGCAGCAAGGCAGCGGACTGCCATCGCAGCAGCAGCAGCAAGGGCAGCTGGGGCGGGCAAAGCAGGGCCTGCCCCGGGTGGTGCCCAGCAGCAGTGAGCACAGGCGCATCTTCAGCCAAGCGGAGGCTCGGCGGCAGCAGCGGCTGGCGGCACGGCAGGCAGCGGTGAACGACCCGCAGCGCGCGGCGGCAGCAGCAGCATGCAGGCTGCAACCCATCACACATAGGTGGGTGGCCTGAGCATATCTAAATCCCGCACGCTGTTACCCTTCTTGTTTTACCCCACTGAAGCTTTTTCATTGAAGGCCATTCGCCCTATCATTCTGTCTTTGTGCATGGAGGGCTACCAACCTTCATGCTTGACACAGCGGCCATGACCATTGCTGCCCTTTTTCGCCACGCTGTGCTGCATAGCACACATTCACTTGCTCGCTGCACCTGCTGCTGCTGCCGCTGCACGCAGGGAGGGCTGCCCCACCCTGCCTCCTTCCCTCACGTTGCACTCCCCATCAGCCAGCCTCAGCACGGGTAGCCTGGACCTCCCAAGCTCACCAAACCCTAGCACAGACCCAGCGGCAGCAGCAGTGGCAGCAGCAGTAGCCGCCGTCGAGGCAGCAGCAGCAGCAGGCCAGCAGCAGCAGGCGCAGTACAGGCAGAGGCTGGTTGTGTCGGACTCGGGCATGCGGCGGCGTGTGCCCCCCAGCGCCACCACGGCTTACATGACGCAGTCGGTGATGCCACAGCACGCCAACACGCTGGGCATCACCTTTGGGGGCCAGGTGCGGCTGCGGTCAGGACAGGACGCTGTGGTTTGCTGCAATGCACAGGTCCATGCAAGCTGGGCAGCGCATCGCGCTGAAAGAACTAAAATTGTGTTGGTTATGGTACGTAAGGCCAATCAGCACCTCTGGTGAGCCCGCTGCCGTTGAGGCCAGGCAAGGAGCCGGATGCAGCAGTGCCCCTGCACCTAACCGAAACAGCCTCCCGTCCAGGCAGCCGCCAGGCAACGCGGCGCTGATCTCCCGCTGTCCGTCTGTGTCGGCCCCAGGTGATGAGCTGGATGGAGCAGTGCGCCTACATCAGCGCCTCGCGCCTGCGCGGTACGCACCTGCTGACAGCGGGCATGGACAGCGTCGCGTTTGCGGCATCGACCAAGGTCGGCGACATACTGTACATCACTGCACAGGTACGGCGTGCTCAGCTGTGCGGCTCACGTCAGCACACATGTGTGCTTAGCTGTGTGGAGCAGCGGCTGCTGATCCTGGGGGCATGTAGATGCGATGTGTGGGCAACCTGTGCAGCAGGAGACGGCACTAACATCACCACACAGGTGTGGTGCCTGGCCCCTGGTGCTGCGCTCGCAGCATTGCAGTGAGCCTGCCAGGCAAGCTACCCCAGCAGTGCACCCAAGCAATGCACACAAGCAATGCACACAAGCAAGCTACCGCAGCAAAGCACCCCAGCCATGCATCCCATGGCTGGGCAAAAAAAACAACTGGAGTTGACGGACTTGCGCTGTGGCTCTGACCGCCCAAACAATGAAGAAGAGACTGGGCACAAGTGCGACAAACCCTCGAGAGCGGAACGACGGCTTGCTGGGCTAGTGCCTGAGGCAGGTTCAGTCCTGTACTACTGCAGTGTATTGGTATGTAAAGTAAAGTGTATCGCATCCCAGCAAGCTGCCTCTGCAATGCACACACAACACTTGGTGCCCAATGGAGCTGCAACTGGCCGCACCTTGTGCACGGTGCTGCCACACCGCTGCCCGTTGCCAGCACAAATGAGGGTGCTGCGTCCGCACAACTCACCCGCTGCCAGCTGCCGGCCTGGACAAGGGCTACCAGCTCTGTACCCTGTGGAGTGCAACAGCAGGTCTGCCGCAGCCGCTGCTGTTCCAGCTGCTGGCCCAGCTGCAGGTCGCCGATTGCCATTCCGTTGCTGCTGCTGCTGCTGCTGCTGCTGCTGCTGCTACTGCTGCTGCTACTGCTGCTGCGGCTGCGGCTGCTGCTGCTGCTCTGGCGCAGGTGTCCGCCATCTTTGGCAGCAGCCTTGAGGTCATGATCAGCGTGTTTGGGGAGACGCCTGCGGATGCCCACGTGTTCCACTGCGCGGTGAGGCAGCAGCGGCCCCGACAGCAGGCAGCACCCAGGATCCTCTTCTGTTGTTTACATCAGTACCGGTGGAACGAGGACGCTGTGCAAGCACAGGATCATGTCCGGCTGCACCGTGCGGGGACGTGGTAGCTGCAACAGCAGGCAGCGCCACAACACCGCAGCATCAACCCTAAACCACGCCCTGCAAGCACTGCAGTGCATGGCCCGTGCACTGCATAGTAAGGTGCTGCAAACGACTGGGACTGCAACAGCACACAGCACCGCAGTGGTCATGATAATCATCATCATCGTCATCGTCATGATGATACTCAATAAAGCCATAGCACCAGCACCACCATGGTACATAGTACAGCAATGAGCGAGCTGTGCAGGGACAGGAGCGTGTGCTGGCTGTATTGCCTTGCACTCAAAGCAACACAGCACGCAACAGGCATCCAACATTCCCCTGCAGGTGCAGCACCACCGGCAGCACTACTTGCCAAGGCAACACGTGCAGGGCCGTTGCTTGGCTGAAGGGGACGCAGCCCTATGTTTGTGGCGGCAGAACCCCTGGCTTATTGCATGCAGCTAACGATGGCACACCTGGAGGCCAGAGCCGCACCTGTTTTGTTTGTTGGCTTCCTACCGCTGCCGTGACTGCCGCTGGCACGCTGCTGCTGCAGGATGCGTTTGCCACGCTGGTGGTGACAGACCTGCAGGGCGCCCCCACCCACATCCCCTTTGAGCTGGAGACCAGCAGCGCAGCAGAGAAGCTGCGATATGAGGTGGGCTGGGTGCCTGGTGCTCTGTTCTGCGTTTACCGTTGACGTCCAACTACTCCTTCGCCTCTGCTGCTTTGTCTGTCACAACTGTTGCGGGTGTGAAAAGAAGCAGCGACTGTGTGATGAGCAGCTGGCCTGGCATCGAATGCGCATGCATGGTGGTGCGCATTGTCACATGCCTGTCAACAATGTGACTGCGCTGCTGTTGCTGCTGATGCTGATGCTGATGCAATGACATGTATTGTGTACTGCTACGTTCTGCCTGACTGGCTGCTGGCTGCTGACAGGGTGCGCAGCAGCGGCGTGCCGAGCGGCTGGCAATGCGCAGCGCCATGGCGGCGGTGCGTACGGCACGGGCGAGCCTGGATGGCTGCAGCCCAAGCAGCGAGCCTGCAGTGCAGCAGCAGCAGCAGCAGCAGGTGCTGCAGCAGCAGCGCTCCCTGCAGGCAGTGGTTGAGGGCCAGCAGCTAGTGCATTGAGGTGAGGTGGCGAGGTTGCAACTAATGTTAGCTGTCAGGTGGCTGAACACTTGACGAGGTCATTTAATAGTAATAATCCTCATCGCAATTAATGCCTGCCTCAGGCATACAGCATGCTCTCAAATGCTTTGTTGCCTGTTGCACAAGTAGACGTTCACAGGGATGGGCTTTGGCGTTGCCACCACGATTGCAGATTATGAAAGCCTGTAGTAGCAGCTGGTAGTTCCAGCAGCAGCACCTCCCGGGGGTTGTTGAGGCGGATTTATAAATGGTTGCCTCAACTGTGTGGACATCACCTATGTTGCAGTGTGATGCCAGCGCCGGCATATGCTGGCATGCTGTTGGGCACATTGTGCAGCTAGTACTGGGAGGCTTGCAGCTGCTGCTGGCGGCCGACTGCAATGATATTCCTTGTTCAGTTCCGTCTGCGCCGCAAGTCAGGCTTTGATGGTCTGGATGAGCTGTCTGCTTCTCCTGCGTGGCTATGAATGCGTGCTCTGCGATGTGCGCGATGCGTATGCATCAAATCAAAGCATCCAGACGGCTCAAGAGCAGGGTGCGCTGACAGCACGTTCCATGTGAAGTTGTTGACCATGATGATGTTCTACATGCGAATCAAGTCCCCGTCCTTGGATGAGCAGAGCATCTTATGTAATGTGACGATTGTGAACGTCATTACAGTCACCATCCCAGGTGGTTGGGGCCAATGGCGTTCATGCTATGGCTTGACGGACAACATGATGATGATGACTATCTCAGGTGATTTGAGGCACCTTTTGATGAGCACCAAGTCAGCATGTGACAGAAGAAGGAGCTGAACGCATGCAACGCATTGATGTGACCAATATCAATCAGTATCGTGACCATGTTTGGCAACAATGCTAGTTAGCTGCGTTTTGCAAATGCCTCGATTTCATTTCAAATGCGGTAATACTTGGCACATTTCAAACACTGTCAGTAACAATCACAATGCGCTGACATGTGACACATGCACAGCTGCTAGTGGCTGAGCTCGGTCGAGTTGATGGGCACTGCTGATCGCGGTGGATGGTCATGTGCCCTGCCGCTGTTTGTGCTACCACAACAGCAGTTGCAATTGTAACTGCAGTTGTAATTGCAGCACTGCTGTAAAAGAGATCTGCGCCAGCGCCCCTTCTACGCCTGTTGCCCTGCACTGTACAATATTGTGTTCTTAATAACAAATGTTTGTCTATCGCATGCCTGCAGTTTTCAGCAGGAAAGCGTACTCAAATGCTGTCTCACGCAGCCGGGCAAACCTGCAGGGAACGGAACGGGGTGCATGCAGCAGCCAGTCGCTATGTAAGTACAATCAAGCCTTCAGCGGGTGAGCAAGACTTGGGGGGTCAGCAGTGTTCTCATTGGTGTAGTACGCATTGGAGAGCATCATCAGATCAGCTGTGTGCTACAGCATCATGATTTTGCAGCCTACACAGCTGTGTGATACACACTAGTACCGCTGTGCGCTACATGCAAGGTACAGCACGTTCAGCTGCGCAGCCCATCTGAATTTATCAAACAGAATTAAAAATTCTGGCGCCCAGTCAGATAGCCATCTCAGTAAGCTTGCATTGCCTGCAACATGATGGTGACATCTCCACCTTGCCGCTGCACCTCAGCGCTAGCATGCAAATCGCACCGTACCATATCCTGCCCACACACGCTGGGTCAAGCCTTCAGCCAACCCCAGGCAGTTGCTCTGCAACGCCTGTGCAAGATTCGATCACTCACCCACCACGCGCAGTGAATGCCTCACCTGCCAGTGACACTGAAGTGGCCCGCACCCATGCCGCACTTGAGCAGCAGCAGATTGGCGTCTGTCTTCATGTCACGCAGCTTTGCCACAAGCTTGGCGGGCTCCCTGCATGATGCAGCACGACAACTTGACTGGCTGTTGTTTGCAGAGTGGTGAGTTTGCAAGTGCCTAGTGTTGCACAATGACGGCGGCTGCGACTAGGGGCATCCGTAGACTTGCTGTTGTACCGTGTCAGCTGCTGGGTGCTGCAGCGCTGCACGTTGCCTGGGCCAGCACACGCTATTCCACTGAAAGTCGCATGGTGCAGCACAGCAACAACTCAGCAGATGGCACTTGTACTGGGCAGTGGGTGACACAACTGTACTGCAGTTGTTGGGCAAGACTGTTCTGCTGCACACGATCAGCCACATACCAGTACCCCACGCGCGGATCATTCAGGCCAGCTGTCACTAGGATGGCGGGGTACCTGCAGAGCAGTAGCAGCAGTAGCAGCAGCTGGTGTCTGCTACTAGCGATTGAACGACCTACTGCGCACAGCCTCAATTCAAGGAGGGCCAAAGGCATGCAGAAGGCGGCAGCCGTTGCTGTCAGCTGCTGTACATGCCTGTTATTGCAGACCATGCTGACGGGCATCACTGTTGTTAAGCTGGAGCTAGCACAGATGTGGTAGCCTCAGCTGCTTGTAGTATGTGATTTGCAGTAATGTGCTGTTGCTGTGCTCTGCTTTAGGGTTGTGGATGAACTACTACAGCCGTGAGTTGTGAGTTCGGGATGGAATGGTATCAGCACTTTTGTGTGTATGCCTGCTGTACTAAGAGTCAGCCTGACGCACTGCGCTTCTGGACACAGCTTGTATGACGTTATGTGGTGTCAGCGTAACGGTTATAGCAGGAAGGTTATGTATGCCATGAGTCAGCGGCTGGAACTATGATGAGGAAGAAGGAAAGTATGTTGCAGCGCTGCAGTTAAACGTTTGCAGGCGATGTGGGCGTCTCTTCCCGCAAGGTAACAAATCTAGTGGCACATGCTGCACTGACAATACATATGACAACCTGCAACCTTGCACGGAACATGCGGCATGTCTTTTCGCTCCTGTGCTTTTATAGTAGTGAAGGAAGCCATTAAAGCAGGCCGAGCACTTACTTTTGCGCAGCCACGTTATCCACAGGGCTGTAGCTCTTCATGTAGTTGTAGTACTCAGGTTGGCGCGGGTCGCCCCACTCCTCCCACTCATTCGTCGTCAGGGGGATGCTGGCATCCAGCATCGTCGTCAGCACATCGACGAAAGGCACGCCCATGATGACGGCGTTGAACAGGTCTGGCCGCATGTTGGTGGCCGCACCCATCAGCAGACCGCCGGCTGAGCGTCCTTCGATGGCCAGCCTTGACGAGCTGGTGTAGCGCAGCTGCGGTCACGTGGTTCAGAGGAACGCAGCAGAAGATGCAGGTGGAACAGTGGGCAGGCTGGACAGGGAATCTGGCATGCAGCATGTGTTTTTCCATTTGTGACGGGTCATGTCGTTGCAGCAGCTCATAGCCCATCAGCAATAGGCACGCCCCTGACGACAGCACGCAAGGGACCTGGGCTTGACACGCACGAGACCGCAGTCACCATGGGGCCATTGCCTGAGCCATCTTTAACAGCATCGTGATGCTGCTAAAAAAGCCATGCTTCAAGTTTATGTTGGCTTGTGTAGTCTAGCTGAATTGGTTTATAAGGAGATGACTGTGCCAGCCGCAAACCGCAAGCCAGGTGACACGCCTCCTACCACTCAGTCAACAGCCTGTTGCTGCAGCCTGCCAAGCAAAAAGTACGGTCGTGCCCAGTCAAGTGCTTCATGACGGAAGCTGTTGGTCACAGACCAGCTGACTTGGCGCATTTCCAGATAAATGCATTGGCTGCAGTTCCAGGGCTACACTGCGTTGAGCTGTGCCTAGGATACCAAACTCTTCTTTGACGCAGCTTACGCACACTGCTGCAATACGTTACTTTCATGCCACACCAGCTGGTCTTTGACACACCGTGTCCTCTACACCCGTGGTTCAGGGCCGCAGCAAGTCATGCTGTCCTGTGTTGTCCAGGGCTGAGGTAGGCTGCGTTGAGCTGTGCCTATCATATAATACTTTGTAGCAAAGCTGTGGACGTCCCTCTGGCCGTGCCAGCAACATATACAGCATATTGTTTGCAGTACTAGCCTGCTGCTACTTGCTGGCAGTACTAGCCTGCAAGCAGCAGCAGGCTGGCAGTTGGCACGGCGCATCTTACTGCAAACACCCACCTTGATCAGGTGCTCTGCACACGCAATGAAGTCGGTGAAGGTGTTCTTCTTGTGCATGTACTTGCCGTCTTCATACCAGCGGCGCCCCATCTCCCCGCCGCCCCTGACATGGGCCACCGCCACCACCCAGCCTCGGTCAATCAGGCTGAGATCGTCCCGGGAGAAGTCAGACTCGTACGCGTAGCCGTATGCACCGTACCTGAGGCGCATCGTGGGCGGCATGCAGTGGAGCGGCATGACGATGAGTTGTAGGTGATGATGAGCGTGCTAGTCAATCAGCCAAAGTCATCATATGCTAGCGCCAGCTTGTTATGCGCAGCCACATGCGCTCCACGGAAGTCGTGGGGTTCCAGGTGATAAATGCAGACAAACTCTGAGAAGCAGAACAAAGTGTGTCCTGGGCCGACAGTACACTGTCATTGCGCCTGTCATTATGCCAGGCGGCACGCTTGTGATTTGCAATCAGCGCGGATCAGTGAACAACTGCACAGACTGCCTGCTCAAACTGCCGCAGCCCTTTGTTAGTTGAGCAGCGTGCAATCTGCTCGGCAGCATGCAACACATCACATTTGTGTGTGTTACATGCTCACTGCGCAGCAATCAGCAATCTGCATGGTAGATCTCATTATCCCGACCTTGGACGCAGATCGTGTTGCTCACCCGCGCAGCAGCATTGGGTCGCTGCCGTCCAGGTAGACCGTCCCCCTTTTGAACACCAAACTAATCGGCACAGCCACGCCATCGAGCGCCGTCGCCCACAAGCGCTGAGTTAGGTACTGCTCTCTGCTGAAGCCTCCCAGCACTGCTTGGCTCTTCTTCAAGGCCCGCCTGCCTGAGGGGAGGTGCTGATCGTACACGCTGCGCGGCGTGGTGAGTGAGCTGTAGTCCAGTCGTAGCACTTCGCTGTCAAAGCCGCCGGTGAGACCTGCAGCCAGAACGCACCTTTTGCTTAACATTGTGTACATGGTGTGGCAGGGTTGGGCACCAGTTGGATGTGCTTGTTCAAAGTGGTAGGGGAGCTGTAGTGCAGGCGCAACACTCTACTGCCAAAGTCACCAGTCAAGCCTACAGGCAGAACAAATGCGCTGCATGAAATGACATGCATGCACATACATCATGTGGAAGCATCGGGCGCAAGCAGTATATGCTTATGCAGATTGGTGAGGGAGCTGGTTGCAGTGGCAACAAATCGCTGTCAACGTCACCGGTGAGGCCAGCCCCCGCAATGCATAGTTGCATGACGCGCCACGTCATGCGTCACAGCTTGACACAGATCTCCTTGCTGCCTGGGGCTGACGTTCCATTTCAACAGCAACACACTCTTTAGCCGGCAATAAGACTCGGTCATGCGGTTGCAGGCAAAATTGTCACAACTTGTCGCATATGTGTCCGGGGGGGGGGGGGGGGGGCTGCAGGCCTTCCCAGGCTTGCCTGCAACACTGCTACCAAGGATTGACCTGTACTGCAGGTCCACACATGCCCATGACTCAGCAACATCATGCAGGCCCTCCCCCCCCCCCCCCCGCACCTCCTGACAGTTCAAACGCAGCTTCATCAAAGCTGATGACCTGGCGGTTGCTCAGCTGCGTTGGCATGGAGCCATCTTCAGGAAGCTTGTAAGCCACCAGGGACTGCTGCGCCTTGGCTCGCAGGCTGAGTACAAGCCATTTGGAGCCCAGGGAGACGTCTTCTATCATCACATCATGCTGGTGGGGCAGCAGCACCTGGCGCCGCAGCAGCGGCAGCAGTACAGCAGCAACGTACATCACCTTATGACTGTCCCAGCTGGCAGGAATGGCTGCGGCTGCTGTACCACAATCAAGCTGCAAATCTGGCAGGACACGGTTAAGTGGATGACTAGCCAGCTGCTGTCAGTGCCAGCCGCTAAGCAGCCTGCTTAGTGGCTGAGTACGGCATGGCAGTGTCAAGCTGGCTTCTAGGCAAGGCGCACTCGCAGCCGTGGCTTCTAGGTAAGGCGCACTCGCAACCGTGGCTTCTAGGCAAGGCGCACTCGCAACCGTGACGAAGTAGCAGAAGCATCTTAAAGGCTCAGCGCCACAACATCTACACGGACAGCTGCTGCCCAGCTCTTCAGGCCTCACCAGCTGCTGAGCAAGATTGTCTAATGGCGCTGCCAGCAGTTCACAGTTCGGCCTGGTAGGGTCCCTGTACTTCACAACCACCCAGCCCTGTGGCTGCTGCTGCTCTTCCATAGCCTTAGCTGCCCTGGCAGCTGCGCCCAACACATTGCCTGGATGGTGATAGACGAAGTACTCTACGTCTTGCTGCCTGGGGGCTAACAGGGTGAGGGCGGCCTCTGGGTTGTATGCTGGCAGCCAGTAAGTTTCGTTTGTCACTGCTGAAGATGAGCCGATGTAGATGAGCTCCCCGCTGTGGCTCCTGCCAACACTGACATAGTAGGCCTGCACATGTCGAGGCAGCAAACCAGCTTTGCAGCAGTTCATGCTTGTCTAGTCTACAAGCTGCTTGCAAATACTTGTTGTGAGACCGCTCCTGCTGCTCGCCGCATCTCGCTCCTCAACACCACCGCACCATCTGCATGATTACCCCTCATTACAACGCAGCAGCACCTTATGTTACCAGGCCACTAGCCCCTCAAGTGCATGCAGCAGCTACCAACCCACTCATTGCCCTCCTTGGAGTGTTGGTGGCAACTGAAACTACCAGTGTCGCTGCAGCAGCTGCAGCTGCTGCTGCTCACCTCATCCCGCTCCTCAAACACCACCGCATCAGTCTTGTTGGCGCCGACAGCATGCAGCAGCACCTTGTAGGGGCGGTCCAGCTCATCCTTTACGGTGTACAGCAGGTGCCTGTTGTCGGAGGCCCACACCAGGTCCCCGCTGGTCATAGGGATAGGCTGAGTGACCTCCTTGTCACTGCCAAGATCCTGCAGGGACACACGGTGCAGCTGAGCTGGTAGGCATGCAAAGCACCTGACAGCACTGACGCATCGCCAGCTCAATTGAGGGTTCGAGATATGCAGCCAACACACAAACACAATGCAGCACCTGCAGAGGCTGTATGGCTGCTGTCACATAATCCGCGCTGCCACCAGCCACAGCAGCTGCTGCAGGAGTGTGACTTTGTTCAAGCCCTGCTACAAAATTGGCAGTTACAGAGGTATCTGCAGCTCACCTTGACAAGCAGGGTGTACTTTTCATTGCCTGTCGTGTCTTCAGTCCAGGCCAGCAGCTTGTTGTCGGGCGACGTCGCAACCGAGCCAACCTGCACAGGAGATGTGCATACGGTCCACTTACAACGGCACAGCGGCTGCTTTCAGTGACAGTGTCACCCGCCTTCCAAAGACCAGACCAGAATGCTGCATCGTTTTGTTGCATACTGTGCATGTGACACTGTGAAACTGCTACACGCAAAGGAGTGAACCTCATGCGATTCTGCCGCTGTGTGCGTCGGTGCAGGTGCGCTGTTGACACAGCACGCACCATGTAGAAGCTGAAGTTCCCCGCCGCTTTTCGCTGGTTTTCGTCCAGCAGCACCTCCTCAGCCAGGCTGGTGTCCATCACATCTGCCTCTGAGGCTGTGCCGGCGCTGGCTGGCACCGGCCGCCGGCAGTGCAGCTTGTACTGCTGACCCTCTGCTGTGCTGGTGTAGTAGTAGTAGCCCATGTCCCTGAGCAGCAGGGGCGGCGGCGGCCACAGCAGCAGCAGGTACATTTACATAGCAGGCAGCAGCAGTCACTCATGAGACAGCAACGCCTACAGCAGATGTATCCGGTTTCTAGTGAGCCGTTTATGATTGCTGGTGTGGGCTGGCAGTGCCCTTGTGGGAGGATTCATCCCACGCGGGAGTGCACTGACGCTGTGGTCCAGCTCAGGGCCATCAGTGATAGAGGTTTGGGTATGATCATTGCATGAGAGATCTGTCAAGCGAGCGCTCTTGCGTTCAAGATTTTGGCCGTATCTGGCCCTAGCTTGTGGGCCTGCGCCCACCGGTTAGGAACCACTGAAGGTGGTTTGGGAGCGGCTCCCCCTTCTTTTGGGTTGTCACTCTTGCTAGAAAAACGTGTAATTGATTGATTGGGCAATCAGCACTACTAGCACTGCGTGGATGCCGGTGAGCCTTGCTGCACATGTGCTTGTATTAGCAGTCGTAGGCGCTGGAGGACAGCTGCTGGTGCTGGCACTTGCGCCAGAGACAACGTACAAAGCTTGAGGCCGTGCTCACCTGGTGGCTGCGCTGACCTCTGCCTCCTGAATGCGCGCCTGCATCAGCAGAGCACATGCCATGTTTGTGACACAGACATGAGTATACGTTGGCATGTGCTGCTGCTGCTCCTGCTGCTGCTATGCACATGTGCAGGCACATGTAGTGGTATGCTTCTACAACTGCGTTACGAGATGTGCGCTATTGCTCCTGTTGGCGGTACCTTCATTTCTTCATACAACTCCTCCTGTAGTGACTGCGTGTCTGCCATTGCAGCAGCAGCATAGTCATTCTCAGCTGTCAGGTGCGACAGCACTGCAGGTGATGTGCGCTCGTCATCACGCAGCCAGTAGTAGTTGTCAATCCGGACGTCCCCATGCGTGATAAGCTCTTGTGGGTACTTTGGAGCATCAGGGGGCACCAGCGCTGCAGAGACAGGTGATGCAAGTCACAGCTTATAGGCTGATCAGCCTATGCCGCATAGGCAGCAGCAATACATTGTCCTAAGCTTGAACTGTTCACTGCTTAGCAAAACCCAAGAGTTCAAATCAAACATCCGGCAGCAACCACTTGTATTGCTTGCTGAAGGCGCGCGTGAATGCCGGGTCCTGACAGTGCTGCGCGTCCGAGCTGGTGCAGCCGGCAGCATACGCACCATCAGCACTGACCAGTGCAGCAGCCAGCAGAAGAAGATAAATTAGCCATTTTTTTGGAGTTCTGAATACGCGCATGCTGTATCGATGCTGTATATGTTGATGCCAGCGTGTTCCGCGCGCTTTTCGGCAAAGCACCAGCACAGCAAAGAGCTTACAACACAGTCACCTCAAAGTCATACGACAGACACGTGAGCAGTGAAGGAAGTTAGCGGCGCACATCGACAGGTGCCGTGTGCAGACGGCAACACAACTCCAGTTGCAGCAGTCACCTGGCGTGGTGTGCCGTTGTCATTTCGCTGACATGCAGAGCCCAGACACCCATGTGATCGTGCGTATGTCAAGGGTTGCAGAGATCCACATCCCCCTCTACGAACCATTAACCTACATTTCATACATGGCTCCCAACTGCACGTAGTGGCCCAAACATGCAGCGACACAACTCCAAGCTGCACTTCACTATCTGCCTGCAGCGCTGCCAGCACGCCATAAGTCTTTTGTCAAGTTACGCCCCTGCATATATGCAAGCGACGATAACAGGGTGCAGCCAACCGTGGAAATTGCACGCGGTTTGCATTAATACCACACCAGCAGAAGTGGAACAGCTGACCGTGCACGTGTGTTGCCTGGCTGTGCAGCACCTTCGCCTGTTGTTACATGTACAGGGCGGCATCAGCCAAACAGCCACCAACGTTTCCTGGGCTGCTCCTGCTCACCACTGCTGCTGCTACCACGCCCAGCTGCTCTCGCAGCCTCCTGTAACTGCCGCTGCTTCAGTGCCTCATTGAGCTCAGCAATCTCGCGCTGCCTGATCAACTCAACCGCCTGCTTTTTCTCCCGATGACTCAGCTCCTCAAGCCGCCGAGGCTGCACAGGCCCTGCTGCCGCTGCTGCTGCTACTGCTGCTGCCATTTGCTGAGGTGCCTCTGCAGCCGCTGCTGCTTCCTCATGGTCCTGCTGAGGCATGTCTAAGAGGCCTTGGCTAGCCAGCATGCTGCCGAACGCTGCTGCTGGTTGCAGTGTGCTGTTGAGCCAGTGCAGGGAGCCGCACAGCGGTCCCCACATGACCAGCCCCAGCAGGTGGAAGCCACGGCCATCTGGCGCAACAACAAGCACAGTAGCAGCACAAAATCAGCACAGCAGCAGTACGTTGTAAAGGTATATCCTGCCTGGAGCTCACCAAACTTGAGGTTGAGCTCAAGATGCCTGACGGAATACTATGGAAACAGCACGAGCTTTTCTTGCAAGCACTGGCAGCTGTGGTTCAACTCAACAGGTGCCAGGAGTGTACTGCCACCAGCAACTGCAAGGGTGTATGAAACTGCGTTATGAGAGAATGCCCCGCTACGCCACTGGCTGTAGCTTTTGTCCTGCTGGTGCTGGTGCTGGTGCTGCTGCCGCTGACCTGGCAGCAGGAGGCTGTCCAACCAACAACTTTGGACTCAATGTGCCATTGCAATAGAATCAAGCTGAGCTTGTGAATGCTCCCCTGTCAAGTGGTTCAGGATCCCCCAGCTGCTCCTAAATGCTGCTGCTGCTGCTCTATCCCCCCTTGCTTACATGCTGAGCGAGTGAGCACTGCTCCTGTGGCAGCGCCTGCCCAGAAGCTGTTCCAAGCATCATGGTCTCCCTGCCGCAACGCGCGCACACCTTCCTGACACACTGCGCACGCAGCAGCAGGAACATGACACAAGTTGGGTGCAGACAACCAGCAGTCCTAGCAACACGGGCGGAGCACAGACCTAGCACATGTCCTGTGCAATACATGCATAGCAACCCCATGAGAAGGGATTTGCCACCCCTGTGTCCACACACAAAAGCACACACCGGCTGCTGGGCAGCTGAGCAGCGCAAACGCCAAAAAACCCAAGATCACGCATCCCCCAACTTCACAAACGCGCGGTGGGACCAAAACCTGGCAAAAGGGCTCTGCAATACATGCACAGCAAGCCTCCAGGACAAAGCTGCCACCCATGTGTCCAGTCGGAGGGTGTACATGCCGCAGGGCAGCTGGGCAGCGCACACCACCAGCCAGGGACACACCCTGAAACACACATACCTCAGCTGACACACGTGGTGGGCCAAAACTTTTTGTGCATGTGCTGTGCAGAACATGTAAAACAAACCTATGGTGCAGCATGCTCAGCGACATCAACTTCTGCAGCATACAAAGTGCTGTGAGGGCTGCTGGTGGTCGCTGTTGCCTGCAGCGCTGCTCCGCATGGCCTGCCTAGCAAGCATGCTGACAAGACACCGTGTGCACTTTATTCCACGCACCTGCAAAGGCTGCCATGCCAATTGCTACATTGGATGTGACACTCGGCACTGTACGGATGAGCCTTCTGCAAGGACACCCGCCATGCACAGCAGCAGGCTGAACAGTGGTGCCGCTGCTATTGGTCTGACCCTGTGACTGTAGCTCTTGATGTAATTGTACAGCAGCTTTGGACAGTTAGAGCTCAATTCAGTTGCTGCTTGCTTGTGCAGCTCTGTTGCTCAAGGGCTGTGGCGCACAGTCCTGCAAGGTACGCCATTTATGCATGTGTATAGTGTCTGTCGTTGCATTGGTTTCTGCAAAAACAGAACCTCATATGCCTGCGTGATGGACCACAGTACACAATGACTGCATGTGACGTGGATACAGCATTGATGTGGACGCTTACCTCTGTGTGCCAACTGCCCACACAGTGCTGAACCCCGCACCAGCAGCAGCTGCAGCATAGTGAACATCACTCAGCAAGCTTGAACGTGATGACAGCAGCTGCAGTCATTGCAGCACGCTATGCGCAGGCAGCCCTGAAACCCACTGCTGCTGCTGCTGCTGCTGTTGAGCTGGAGAACCTGCTCATGTACCTGCTGCCAGGACTTTTTGTCGCACACGACCAGCAGCAGCAAGGCCTTCCTCTTGCATGTATATCTGTAATTCACTCATGCTTCTATGAGGAAAACTGAGTGCAAGATGAGGCTCGCAACAATTGGCAGAGAGCAGCAACGGCACTGAGCAGCAGCGAAGGTGCAAACAGTTCAGCGTGTTCTTGATTTTTCACTCTAGTACATAAATGCTTTGCTTCTTACGTAGTAAAGGCTGCATCTTGGTGTGCATAGTCTGGTTAGTAAGCTGGGGTTGTGGCCGGCGGGTCTGGCACATATGTCCCTCACCAATCATCATCTGCGCTACACTGACACGTTCCGAAGGCGAGCATTTGATTTCGAGCGAGCAGGTCATGAACCTGGTTCACTTATTTGGATGGTCGTACACTAGCCCAACGCTTGGGCCATGCCTTGACAGCCACCGCATTCAGAAGCAGCATCCACACATAGCACTTAACATGGTGTAAACATGCTCGTCATGCTTGCTTTGTCTTTGCCCAGGCAGCCGTTCAGCTGCTGCTGCCTCGACCGCTTGTACAGCAGATCACAGCTGATCGCAAAAATATGAGCCAAAGCATCACAACCAACTGAAAATGGTGCATTATGTCAGGGTATGTATTGCTGTTGCGGCTGCTTCTGTCCTGCTGTGCTCAATCTGGGTGCATGACCCAGCACAGCAGCACCAGGAGCAGCAGTCGCAGCATCAACAAACTGTGCATGATCCGCCTGTAAAGGATCCTGCAAGTTACTTGAAACTGCAGCATTGCCAAGCACTGTATAGATCCAGGCGCGAGATGACACCTGAGGAAGCGTCAGCAGTGGCAGCACAACTCGGCAGCCCGACCAGCAGTTCTGCCCAGCCCTGCTGTGGACCAACACTGGCACAGGCAACACCATGACGTGCATGCTGATTGAGGTTGCCAGTGGCTGGTACACAGGCTCGGTGTACACAGGTGAGTGGCCTTTCAGCGGACTGTCAATACACGCTGTTGGCAGCACCTGGTGAGTAAGCAGTGGATGTGCACCAGTGTAGCACCCAACTCCTGGCTGTCAAGTTGCTGTGGTATGGGTAAGGACATCCGGTGCGGCATGAGTGCGACCGGCGTGCGTTGAAGCTGTGCGCTGGGACAAGCTGCTGCTGCTGCAGCAGCAGCCATGGCAGCAGCAGTAGTAGCTACGGCAGTGCACAAAGTTTGCATCAGGGATGGCTCAACCAGGACATGTTGCCTGAACTGCTCACTGTTGCTGCCGCCGTGCTGATCTGTCAGACCTGTCGCTGGTGGACACATTCCCTGGAGAGCGCTTGTGTGGCCAGTCTGTCATTGCCGTGAAGGCACACCCACAGGTAATGCGTGACAGGGCAACACAGCAGAGAAATTGTGCAGTACATGGAACTGATCTTTTGTACCTTGACCTTGGCAAAATAAGAATGATGTCCAGGCTTAGCTTCATGATGCTGCTGCTGCTGCTGCAGAGGCACCCTTTCTCCTCCCTGCAGCTTGATGGCATCCGGCCAGCCACCCCCCACGAACCGCCTGACGCAAAGGACGTGTGCCGCTGCAGCTCCTTCACACGAGCAGTGGCTGTCATCAGGTGCGCTGCCTTGGCGAGGCTCGCGCTGTCACTGCAGTGCGCCAGCTGTGGCACTGCACCCTGCGCTTTCAGCCCTAGCAACAAGTCAGCTGCAGCACGGAACCAGGCGATTGTGTGCATTGGGCCATGGGCATACACGCCTCCTTGTAAACGACCTACCGTTTGCTGCCACATTGATGTTGATGCCGCTGTTGCTTGCACCTCCCCATGCCGCTTGGCTCAAAGCTAGCACTGCTGTACACTGCCTCCTTTGCTCCGCAGCGTGCTGCTGTGTGTGCACAATGATGCTGCTGCTGCTGCCGCTGCTGTGCTGTACGCTGTGTGCAGGGACCCATATGCGACATTCCTTGCAGAGTACACACGACTACAGCAGCTGCTCCCTGGCTGGTGTAGCTGGCCAGGCCTGCAGGGGCGGGCACGTGTCCGTCATCAGCAAGGCCGACTTCAACGCAACCGACTTCAGGTACGGGCAGCGGGGCCCATGATGCGCGCTGTTACGGGTGCTGCATGCGCAGGCTGACCTGGGTGGTGTCAACGGCAAGGCGTGCAAGTGCAGCGGAATGTTAATCATCAGGCAGGCTGAGGTAAAGCAGCTGGCTCTTGTTGATGCAGGGCCCTGGGTCGGGGATTGCGTGCTCACTCAGGTGAAGCGCCGCAACGTCCAGCTCTAAACTGGCAGGGCGAGTGCAGCCACACATCAATCGAAAACAGGCTGGTTGAGTACCAGCCAAACTCGGGGTAGTTTTGAGGGCGGCAGGTAACATGCATGCGCAGCAGCACTTGTGGGACACGCTCATGCCTGGGAGGAAGCCCGGTTTGGCTTCGTTGTTGTTGGGTCGAGCCGCATGTCATGTTTGCCAGCCGTCCATACCATAGCATGCACGGAGTTGCTGCACACATGCTCCTGGTCTAGCATTGCTTTGAAGGTATGCCTTTTTGCATCAGCTTGGAGCCCAGCAGCCGTTTAAAGCCGTTCTTTCACATGTTCTGTGCCGATGAACCACTCACGCCCTGCTGCTCTGGTAGATGCCTGCACCAGGGAGGGCAAACCTTACGCAAACGCTCTTCACCTGGCTGCTGCTGCTTCTCGCTCTGATTAGGCAAGAGGCTCTCCGCATGGCGCACGAATGGGCAGCTATGTTTGACTCTTATGACAAGTTACAGGCTGTACACGCTGAGGGCTTCCACCTGGCACGTTTTGAACACCTCACAGCTCCCGAGCAGCTGGCAAGGCTGCAGGCGCTTGCAGGCATACTGGCTGCACTGGGTGTCCCGCGCCTGGAAATCATGGCAGCTGACGAGGCAAATGATGCTGATGAACTGCTGGGAATCCGCGAAGAGGTAGGGGGGAAGCACACCAGAGAAGATCTGCACAGTCTTCTGCTGGGGTATGAGCCCATGCGCCTGACTTGTGCATTTGCGGCGGCAAAGCATCCTGCTATCTTCCGGCCAACCGCGCCAGACGCCATTGATGCGCAGTTTGTGTATGCGGCCGGCGCAGTTGCCGGCCTAGTGTGTGATGTATGGCGGGTGGTGGGCGGCAGGGCAGCACAGCATGGGTACGCCCTTTTTGGTGCAGCAGTGTGCCCCAGTTAGCCTGCTGGCTATGGCGTGGATGCGCAATTGTAAGGTTTTTACTGACTGTTGCAATAAGCGCTGTCCATAACAGCAGCTCATGTGGGCATCTGCTTGCTATGCTGGGTTTCTCATTTGGTTGGCATCGTGCCAACCTCACAATACTGCAGAGCATAGGGGCCGATGGCGTTGCTGCTATGCCTTGAAGGGTGATATGATGATGATGACTGCAGAGCATAGCGTCATGCCATGATGGCGCTGATGCTATGGCTTGAATGGGTAATATGATGATGATGATGATGATGATGATGATGATGATGATGATGATGATGATGATGATGATGATGATGATGATGATGATGATGATGATGATGATGATGATGATGATGATGATGATGATGATGATGATGATGATGATGATGATGATGATGATGATGATGATGAGTCGGGTGCATCAGGTGTCACCGTACATTGCTGCTTTTCTTGTCAATTCTTGGAATGTGCGCAATGCATGCAAACATTCTGGAGCAGTGCTCCCTCCTCTTTCTGCCCGGGTGGGGCGCGGGGCCGATGGCGCTGATGCTATGGCTTGAATGGGTAATATGGTGACGATGATGGCTGCAACATCATGGACTTTGTATGCTGTCATGATGGGAGCTGCATGGAGTACAATGAAAGAGGTTGCTGAACACTTACCCTTGGCATGTGCACATGGATTGCTTTACATGGGCACGTGGACGGGCTGGTGCCCTGGAAGCGGCTCCATTGGCCTCAACATGCTTCATGTTCATCAGTACAACCAGCCGCTGAGCGAGCATGTTTTGACAACGATTTTGTTATTCCAAATACCTAATACCAAAGTAGGGCCACAGGCCCACCCACTTTGTCACACTTCATGTTTGATTGCCCTGCTACTTCTGCTCAGAGGGATAGTATGTTTGCTGAGATCAGATCCCTGCCTGGTTGCGCTGAAAAGTTGCGCAGCGTTTTGTCCATGGCTGATTCGTCAATCAAGGTGTTGCGTTTTGTATCTGATGATATTTGGGGCAGTTCTGGAGGATGTCGGATGGTGTCACCGTGTATTGCTGCTTTTCTTGTTAAGTCTGTGGATGTGCGCAATGCATGCAAACATTCTGGAGCAGTGCTCCCTCCTCTTTCCGCCCCGGTGGGGCGCGGGGCCGATGGCGCTGATGCTATGGCTTGAATGGGTAATATGATGATGATGATGAGGCCCACCCACTAAGGAGCCAAACAAGGCTCATGGGGTATTCCATCCCGGCTGCAAGGTGAGTTGCATGTCCGATGGTGCTTGCTGTTTTTACTACTGATCAGGCTCTGCTTCTGCTTTTTGGGTCTTTTGGGGGCCACAAGCCAACAATATAACAGTGTGTGTGGTGTGCTGATCAGCAGGTATGATGTTGCAGCAGCTGATCCAGCCAATTGGCATATGTTGTGTGTGAGTCGCTGATACAGGCCTAATTTGTATGTTGTCAAGATGGGAGCTACCCGTTTTGGCACATGAGATTTCTCTTCCTCCTGACCTGTGCGGGCAGCCAGTTGTGATTGTTGACCAGCGCATAGTGGTTGTGCAAGGGTTTGGGTGGAGTTTGGTTGGGCCATTATATATCGTTGCCTTGCCAGCCTCCTGCAATTTGCTCAGGCAGCCATTTCATGCAAGCACTGATGCGGTCATTGACCGGACGGCTATGTGGTGAGCGCTGCTTAGTGTCTGCTTTTGCGGCATCAATTTTGTTGTAGCATTAATTTCGCTGCCTGACGCGGTCGACCATTGTTACTGAGCAGCTAGGTCACAAGAGTCTAAATTAAAGCGAGTTGCTGTACTCCACTTACCACCTGTTCCCACGATGCCGGGATCAAACTGCCACTGCTTGGCTTGCTGTGTGTCAGCTTGTGCTGAAGTCTAAGGGCATCTGCGAAACTTGGGCCTTGTGTTTTCGTCTGGCGCCATTGTGGTGCTCGCACCTTATCTTTCTGGTTGCGGATATACTATTACCTTGATTTTAGCTGCTTAGAGTTGGCTGCCGGGTTCAGCACGAACGTGTTGAACTTTCAGCCAGCTTGTGCTTTCCTGCCAGCCTTGAGCAGCGCGTACAGCACGCAAACCGTCAATCAGCGTGCGCTTTAGCTAGTAGGTAGTATCCTAGGGCCTCTGCTGGGCATGCTTTGAAGCAGAGCATGTGGCGAGGCCTGAGGTCGCTTCCCTTCCTAAAAGGCAGCGCACCAGCAGCGATGACAGAAGTAGACGTGATTCAGCCTGGATCGGCGGGTGCTGGGATGGTTTGCGCAGTACAGCCCGAGCAGAGCACCTCCTTGATAACCTCCAGCACCCGCGCTCACAAGCGAAGGCCCGAGCCAGCCAGCGTCCAACATGCAGCCAGCAACAAGCGACCGAAGCAGGTTATGCAGCAGGCAGCGCCGTGCGCGTTGGACGTAAGCAATGATGACCAGGAGAATCAGCAGACCGTTGTGGCCCCTCATAGCACGCATGAGCTGGCAGGCAGGGGGGCCAGGAGCAGCATTGGCACTATGCTTGCGCCCTTGTACGAGTGGCTGCAAGCAGGCAGCCAGCAGCAGGTTTCTGCAGGCCAGCAGCAACAGCTTGAGCAACAGCAGCAGCAGCTTGCACCCTGCCCAATGCCGCTGCAGGCGCAGCAGCAGCAGCAGCTGGTGTCGACCGGGGAGGCATCAGCCTCTGGAGACGTTTCTGGAGGCACTGCCAGCGGCAGCCCCAGCAGCAGCAGTGCACCTGCGGTCAGCCAGCCAAGCTCAAGCAGCGCGCAGCAGGCTGTGCACAGCCACAGCCACCACGGCCCCCACCACCACCAGCAGTTCCTGCAGCAGGAGGACCAGCTGTACCACCCGCATGGCCACGGCCACAGCCATCATGTGCCGCTAGGTGCAGCTGACAACAATGGCGCACCAGGTGTCGCGGCAACGCTGCCGCAGCACTGCGCTGGTGCCACCAGCGGCGCCAGCGATGACTCAGATGACGCAGATTATGACGATGATGACTTTGACCCACTGGTGTTCATCGGCACACTGGGCCCAGTGGAGCACTATGCGCTGCCTGGCAGGCAGCCGCTGCTGCCGCGCCAGACGCGCCAGTGCAAGCAGAAGACGCTTGTGCTTGACCTGGACGAGACGCTGGTGCACAGCACGCTGGACGCTGCGTGCGGCATCGGCGCCGACTTCAGCTTCCCTGTCACCTTCAACGGCGCGGAGCACATGGTGCACGTGCGGCAGCGGCCGCACATGCGCGAGTTCCTGGAGAGCGTGGCAGCCGTCTTTGAGGTGGTGGTGTTCACGGCGTCACAGAAGGTGCGCAGGGGAGTGGCGGCAGCTAGCATGCATGATGTGTGTGTGGGGAGTGGGTGGGTTGCAGGCTCATTTACTGCTTGTTTCGTGCTCCCATGTCTTTTCAGATAGTGGCCCAGCCTTCTCTGTGCAGCTCTCCCAGGTTTGTGTGTTGACTCCTTTGCCTGCTGCTCTTGCTTCGCCTGCGTGCACCGCGCTCCTGCAGGTGTACGCGGAGAAGCTGCTGAACATCCTGGACCCGCAGCGCCAGCTCATCCGGCACCGCATCTACCGCGACAGCTGTGTGCTGGTGGACGGCAACTACCTCAAGGACCTCAGCGTGCTGGGCCGCGACCTGTCGCGCTGTGCGATCGTGGACAACAGCCCGCAGGCGTTTGGCTTCCAGGTGGGCCTGGCAGGGGGCTTGCGTCGGAGCTTGTTGCCCTGCTGATCTGCATGTGTTGATGGTCTGGCTGCTGCGACAAGGTGTGCATATATGTGTAGGTTGCGGATAATTTGCATGCCATTTAGGTGCTCTGTTTCTGCGGCGCTCAACCCTGTTGCACCTCTGTGTGACTGTGTGTTGTTCCTGCAAGCAGGTGGCCAACGGCATCCCCATCGAGTCGTGGTACGATGACCCGGAGGACAACGAGCTGATGCAGCTGCTGCCATTCCTGAAGGACATTTCACACTTCAGCGTGGCAGATGTGCGGCCAGCCATCACGTCGCGCTACAACTTCCCTGCAAAGGTGCAGGAGGCAAGCATGCGGCTGATGAACAGCGTTGCAGCCGCTGCTGCTGCACACCAGCAGCAGCAGCGAGAGCGCGAGCAGCAGCGTCTGCAACACGAGGCACAGCAGCAGCACCAGCAGCGCTCGCTGGTGATGCAGGCAGCAACGACAGCGGCAGTGCTGCAGCCGCAGCTGGCAGCGCACCAGCAGCGGCAGCCACCGTTGAGCAAGCCACAGGTGCAGCAAGCATGAGTTATCATGCCCGTGGCTGCCTTTGGTGTCGCTGACATGAAGAGGGTTAGTTGGCTGACATAGTTTGGCTGGAAGGCTGGCACCATGGTTATCAATATGCTGTGCTCCGGTTGTGCCTATGTTGCTGCATGCACCGTTTTGGTATCATGGAGAGTGGTGTGCGTGCGCCATGGGTGCCATGGGGTTGCATAGCTGGCGGTCGAGCCCTGTTAGACTAAACAGATGCTCGGGTCTGGTACGGGTTTGGGTCACTGCATGCAGTTGGAGAACTGCGGTGTTTTGGTGGTGTGCTATGGGTGGACAGTTGTGCTTCGACTGTAGGGCGCAACTGTTGCTTGACTGTTGCCTGCCCGGGCTTGGTGGAGTGGCCACATCTGCATGGTTACCTGGCAAGGATACCCGGAAGAGTTACCAGTGAACAAACGGACAGCTTGTCACTGCGTGGGGATGGTGGCAACGTGCTGGTGGGTGTCGCAAGTGTGGTCAGAGCGGAGCAGCAGTGTGCATTGCATCTGTGCATGCACGCCCCATTCCCTCTTGCTGCTGCGAGTGGGGGGGAGCTTGCTTTGCTTACTCGGCATCAGCAGTGTTCACAGCTTTTGTCGCATTTGTGAGACCTTTGTGTTGGTACCCAAGTTACAGTTGTGAGACGGTTGGTGTTGCAGTAATGGAAGTTGCATTGCACCACGTTGGACGCGCAGAGCACGGCCTAAGCCACACCGTGCACTTTAATCCATCCTTGTATCTATTGTAGGAGTGCTGACCAGGTACATGTTCTGCTTGACAGCCAAGAGCGGGCGTGGGGAGAAGCATTACCATGTGTGTGGTTCTGCTGTAGGTGCAGTTGTTTCAGGCCTGCTGGCGACAATAGGTGGTGTTGCCTTGAGCAGGCTGTCTTGTTAGGTGTTGTACGCTGCTGACGTAGGTGTGCTGCGCACATGCAGTGGCTGGGCGGAGCAGTTGTTGGGCTGGGAAGCTGGTCCATAAATGCATCGGCTGTGAGCTGGTTCATGTGATGGACATGGGCAGATGTTGGTTTCGCTGGCAGGTGCAGCAGCATTGACTGTAAGGCTCCGTTTTTTCCGCTGACCAGTTGCACTTTCCCACGCATAGCTGTTACTGACACTACTACTCTGGCCGCCAATGCAGCTGTGTCTGTACGTATGTGTGCATTGCATTGTGCTGGTGGTTGTGTGCCAGCATTGTTGCTTGTGCGCCCAGGGTTGACGTTCGTTTGTGTGCGTGCATTCTCTGACCAAGGGCCATACAACTTGGACAGAGCGTTCAGGGTACAGCAGCGCTTGTTTTCTTGTACACAGTTGGGTTGAGCCAGCCAGCCTGCCTGGCAGCCGCAAGTGTACAAGAGCTGCTGCAATGGCGCCCGCACAGGGCCTTATGATCAGCTCCAGCTGGTCACCCGTGAGTAAGCGTGTTGCAAGGACGAGTGCTGCTGAGAGGCAGGTGTGCAGGCAAGTGTATTGGGTGCACATGCTCTGTGTGGCGGAAGTCCACGAGCGTGGTGCTCTTTCTGCGGCGACCGCATGCTGCTATCGTTGCGCACAGTAAATATGCAGGAATTATATAGTTGCTCGTTGGTCAGCGCACAGCTGTTGTACATGCTTGGGGCTGCTGCGCTTGTACTGGGCAGGCAACTACACCATGGGCTGTGCAGTCACACCACTGGTCACACCACTGGTGTGCTGCATGCTTTTCCACACATATGTGCATGCAGTGTTGTTATGAAGGCTCGTCGGGTGCTGCTTTGCACCCCGTGCTGTGCAGGTGGCGGTCGTCAGGAAATTGGGCAGTTGTATGGCTGCGGTGTGAGCTCTGTTTGCCCTATTTGAAGAGGGGTGGTGAAGAGCGGTTTGCAGCGACAGGGTTTACAGGGGTTTACGCTTGACTAGCACACAGCATTCTTTATCTTGCATGTCTGCTTGACTTAACATGCCGGTGTTGTAGCATGTTCCCACAGCCATGGGCTCCTTGGTGCACAGTCTGGCATCACTATTGTAATGTGCTGCGTAGTTGTGCATCCTGTTGTTGCTGTAGTATGTTCACTCCCTGCAGGATTGTATGGCTGGTGAAGCTGTGGATAATTGTATAGTTGATTGCATCAGCAGGTTGTGTGTCTGAATGATCAAATGTCACCGGTAGCTGTATGCCATCGCCAAGCAGCACATGCTTGCCCAGGTTGCAGTGGTGCTGAATCGCTTACAGCTGCTGTGTCTGACAGGCATTTCCAGCCTTTGTATCTTGGCTGCGCATCAGCTGTGCTCAGCTGAAGTAGAGTGAAGTGTTGAGTCCTATCAATCCTGTAAATCATGTGAATGCACTCTGACTGCTGGACTGATGTTCGTGGTTTAGCTGCGTTAACCGACTGGGGTGATGCGACTTTGTTGTCTACCCTTGAGCTATCTTTCTGTCACTTTGAAGAGCTCAGCAGAAAAAGAGCCAGGGGCTGCAGCCGATGTTTGTGTTATACACTAGAGAGGTGTGGACGGTTTCGTTTAACGATTGACTGTATTATCATCAGATCGGCTGCCAAGTCGAGCCCGAAGTCATTAAGTTGATGGGCAAGCAGCGTGCGAAGCCAGCAGGCCAGAAGCAGCTTAGGGTAATCGCTAAACATGAAGATCCTGGAAATGGATTGTCAGTGCAGGACCACGAGCAGGGCAGCAGCTCCTTGCCACATCACTCTCGACATGCTGTCGAGTTCAGCAGCTCCAGGGCGGGCAGTAGCCCCTTGATCCTGCAAAACTACAGCTTGCTTGTGCCAGTGTGGTCTGTAAGCAACCCTTTCTGCCTTCATGAGCCTTGCCTGCAAGCAGCAGCAGGCAGCAGCGCAGAGCAGGACAGGCAGTTACCCAGCCTGCCACCACTGTCGTGGAGTGGCAGCAAGGATGACGCCCTGCTGCAGCCTGCATGCCCACCTGGCAGCAGCATGACAGACATCATCCAGCTGTGGCGGGAGAGGCGGTACAGGGAGCGCATGCAGCTGGCGTATGAGCTGGTGCATGGCCAGAAAGCAGACACGCTGCTTGCTGAGGCAGCCTGGGCAGTGATGGACCTGCTGCCCAGCACGGCCATTGGCTGGTGAGCCTAGTAGATTGGACGACTGCTGATCGTGCTGCGGGCTGCTGCATTCTTGCATGAAACTGCTGTCATAAGATGCTCTGTGCTGGGCCAGCTGTGTCTGTCTGCATCTGCGCCAAATGGACAGCCTACAGGAGCCATTTGACGGTGAGCTTTGAGGCCAACGCCGTGCATGCGTCGTGTAATGGTGACCTTCGCTGTGCACGCACGGTGCTGTTTCCTGCAGGGTGCAGCGGATCAAGGTGGCAGCAGCAGCAGCGCAGTGGGCCTCCCAGCAGCTGGCGCAGCAGGGGCAGCTGCTGCCACCTGAGGGTGTGCTGGACGGCCAGGGCGCTGTACTGCCTGCACAGGGCATGTGGCTGCGGTCAATGCTGCTGCTGGCTCGGACCCTGCATGCTGCAGAGGCAACGGTGCGTGCTGCAGCTCAGTATGCGCCACAGCTGCTGGCACGACGGGGGGCGCATGTGTGCGTACGAGCAGCTCGTGTCACCCGAACTGCACGAGTAGATACTGCCTGCAGCGGCTGCACTGCGCATGTGCAGTGCTTTTTGCACGGGGAGCGCACAGTGCTGGAACTGTGCAGGCAGTGTCTGAAGTGTGCCTGCTGTCCTGGCGCATGTGGGCTGCCCGGCACTGCTGCTGTTTTGCTGCAGAGCGGCATCAGTGGCAACCACTACTGTGCATCCGTGCCTGGCGACGTAGTGTGGCTGCTGTCACGGCTGCTGCCTGAAGACATGCTGGGGTCGCGCTTCATGATCATGCACCTGCTGAGCAGCAGGTGGGGTGGCGGTGGTGTGTGTGCGCCGCACTCGGTGGCGAATGCTGCAGTTGTTGCACAGCTCTTGCTGGCATGTACGTTGATGCAACATGCCTTGTCAACTCAACACAACATGGAGTTACACCTGGCTGGTGCGCCACATGGCAGGCGCAAAGCTGCATTGAGCAGAGCATCAACGTTTGTTGTGGCTTGCTGCTTGCAGGAAGGAGTGGGAGCAGCTGCTTTCACTGTGCAACTGCAGGCTGGACGAGAAGCTGCCACCTGACACGGTGACGCTGGCCGTTGCCTACAACAAGGCGCTGGCAGCGTTCCATGTGCTCGGCGCGCAGCACCCTGATGCGCTGGAGGCAGTTGCTGCTGCACTGAAGCTTGACAGGTGAGCCGCAGGCATACAGCTGGCAAGTTGATGAGCTGGAGGTAGAGATCTTGTTGCCAGCTGGCAAGTTGTTGAGCCCTGCCTTGTGCCCCAGGAAAGCTACCAGCATAGCAGAAGCGCTAGCACCGCCTGATTTTGTTGGCTCGTGGCAGCTGGCGGTAAGGTGGCAGTGGCAGCTGGCGCTACCAACAGCACGCCACAGTGTGCCCTGGTTTTGATGTTGCCTTCTTGTTGTTGTGTGCTTCATACGCAGGTGCCGCTGGGTGCCGCTGCTGCTGGGTGCTGGCGCCATGGCATCGCCCGACCTGGGCCCTTTCCTGGTGTTGGGCAGCAAGCAGGAAGCAACGGTGCGGGTGCAGGTGCTGGCAGCATGCAGTCTCAGCCAACAGCAGCAGCAGCAGCAGCAACACCAGCGACAGCGACTGATGCTCTGTGCATTTGTTCTGCTGGGGTGTGCATGCCTGCAGCAGGCCGCGTGTGTATGTCCTGTGCCTAACACTAAGTTTAACATGACAAGGGGGGACATTCCATCATCGGCCATTCATGCACCTGCTGCCCGTGCTGCTGCTGCTGCTGCCTAAGATTCCGCCTTTCAACTGCTGCGCTGAGCTTCAACAAGGAGCACTGCTGTTTCTGTGACTGCATGTTGTCGCTACAGCAGGGAAGGCTCCACTGGTGATTGGTTCTTGCTGCACGAAAACAGCGCAGCTCACAACATGTAGCGCCCATGAGTCAATGCCACCTGTGTACCGCCACTGCTGCTGCTGCTGCTGCTGCCTTACCCTGCACTCTGCAGGCTTACTGCCACAACTATGGCATTGCTTGGCTGGTGGACAGCCCGGGTGATGAGGACTTCAAGGCCGGCGAGCCAATCCGCGCAGGGCCCTCGCTGTGTTGGCTGCTGGAGAAGGCAGGGCTGCAGCAGCTGCAGCAGCCGATGGGTGAGTGCTGGTTGAAGGGCGCCCGGTGTGCATCTACATGTGCATGTGGGTTGCCTATCACGCAGCAGCATGGGTTCTGTAACCCTTTGGCTGTTGGGGGGAGCAGCGCTGCAGCAGCCATTAGATGAGTGCTTGAGGTTCCTGTGCTGTGGAGGTTTACTCTCAGTGGATGTACTTGCGATGCGTTGTGTCACCCATCAGCATAGGAGTGCTCTAAGCTTAGCTCCCGGTGCAGGCGGGGCTGCTGCAGCTGCTTGCGTAGCGTAGGGGTGAGTGCCTGACTGGAGTGGACGTCACATCTCATGCAGATGAAGTGTTTGCATCGATTGATTGCATCAATCTTCAGCATAGGCCTGTCCTTGCACTGGTGGTGCAAGGGGCTTGTGCTGCTGCACCAGCTGCAGCAGCCCCCTCATCAACCGACTTGAGTAGCCTGCAATGCTGCGCGGTGTCGACAGGCACATTCCTCGAGCTGTCTGTTGGCTGGTTGTGCCGTGTGCCCGCAGACAAGGACCGCGTGAGTTTGTTCATGCTCAACACGCACAGCTGCGACACAGCCTGGCGTGGCGTGGTGGCAGAGGTGGTGGAGCAGATGAACGTCAACTACGGCGCTGGCACAGCGAGGTGAGGCGGCGGCTGGGGCTGCGAGGATGCCGTGCAGCTGGCTGGGCTGCGCTGCGATGCGTGCGGTGGCGTGTGTGAGAGAGCCGGTGATCCACGTAGGTGAGGCGGGTGCTCACTGTAGCCCACATCCAGCTGTGTGTCTTGGTCTGCAGCCCTGGCAGTTGTCGCATGTGGCACGGTGAGGCAGCTGTCGAAGAGCACAACTCGCCACACCTGCACAGCTGAGCCTTGGATGTTGTGGAATGCCCGCTCATGCCAACCAGCACCTTTGGTTGCTGCCTGAGGCAGCTCACCTTACGTCTCGACGTACAGGCACATGCTCTGCCACTTGCCAACTACCGCTGCTGCTGCTGCTGCTGCTGCTGCTGCTGCTGCTGCTGAGCAGGATTATCCCTCCAAAGGCGCGGCCGCGCCTGCTGCGCTGCGAGCTGGTGCTGCTGTGCAGCCTGGCTGCCAGCACTGCCAACCTGCCGCCGGTCGACGCAGGCCCGGGCGTGTGGGGGGGCGTGGCAGAGATGGTCAGGTGAGCAGAGGCATGCGGCAACTTGCGATGACCCGATGTTTGCAGCGCATCGTGTTTGATGCAATGGCCAAACATACGTCGTGAACGTGCAGGCCTAGTTGGGAGCATCAGGAAGGTGCGCATGCTGTGCTGTGCATGCGGGTGTACTGCAAGGCCTTACGGCTGTCGCAGCAGCAGACATGGCGGCAAACGTTGCTGAGACCCCTCTGCGCAAACTTTGCAGGGGCCCCTTTGCTGTGCTGCCTGCGTCACAAGTGTGCGCGCTGTGCTGCACATGACGCCTGCATCCTGGGCTTCTGGTGCTTGTCAATGTTGGTCGCCAAGTGTTGCTGCTGCTGGCCTGCTGCTGCAGCGCTGACATCAGCAGCGTCAAGGAGCGCCTGGTGGACTGCGCCAGAGTGGTGAGCCATGCGCAGGCATGCTTGCGCGCCTGCCCCGGCTGCCCCTGCTGACAGTAGATGCTGGCCGCGCCGCCCTGCTTCTGACCAAGCCAGCAGCAGACGTGGGAGCCCTGGCACAGCCTGCATGCTCAGCTACAAGCATCCCTTGTGCAAGCGCCACCCTTGTCACCAAGACGTGTGCAGTGCTTGCAAGGTGACACGGCACTGCTGCCCAGCACGCAGCCTGGCCAGGCAGCAGCCGTCGCTGACCAGCACAGGCGCGTGCGTTGAACACGCAGCAGCCCCTGACTGCTATGATGTTGTGCGGCTGCCCTGTTGCTGCTGTCGCTGCTGTCGCAGGTGTATGACATGGCGCGGCAGCTGCTGCAGACCTGTCAGGCGCAGCAGGGGCCCTGGCAGGGCGCATGGCCGGGGGAGCTGGCCCATGCGGCAGTCACGCTGGCGGAGCTGCAGCCCGCGCGCGTGCGCTGGCTGTGGCAGGCGGGAGAGGTGCGCGGCGTTTGTCAAGCCTTGGCGCTGCAGTTCTGTTTGTTCAGCACGCTGGGCAGGCAGTGCAGCGAGCCTGTGTTTTGTGCTGGGCATGCAGCGTGCCCTTCCACTGCGTGTGGATCGTTGACTGCTGGAGCAGCAAGCTTGGGCCTGCAGGCGTTTGCCGTCCTGTGTTTCAGTTCTTCCAGTGGTTGCTAGCCCGCCAATCGGTCGCATCGTGTGGCCCGCTGCTGACATGGCACCTTTGCATTCTGTCATGTGCCTGCAGATCCAGTGGGCCAAAGATGCAGCAGCAGACCTGCTGCAGGCCCAGCAGGAGCTACACAGGCGCCTCAGCAGCAGCGCAACACGCGCCGGCAGCAGCAGCGCCGGGTCCGGCAGCTTGCTGCAGCCAGCTGCGGTGCTGTTCAGCCTGCAAGGCGTGCAGGCGATGCTGGAGTTCCTCAACCAGCAAACCCTGGAGGCCTGCCGTAGCAGCAGCAGCAGCAGCAAGGGCAGCAAAGGTGGAGGCAAGGGCAGCAGGCCAGGCAGTGGTAGCAGCAGCAGCAGCAGGTCGCGGTTGAGCATGGTGGCTGGCAGCAGCACTGGTGGCAGCATTGGCAGCGGCGGCGTACGGGGCAGCAGCAGGGCAGTCATCAGCTACTCTCCGTACGAGCCTGTCGCCAAGGCGGACGAGTTCTGCAGGCTGTTTTTCGAGGCTGCTGGCGGCCTCAGCAGCGTAGAGCAGACGCTGCAGGAGGGCTCAACAGGAGCGCTGACGATGCAGGCAGTGTGGGAGCTGCAGAAGCCGGCAGCAGCCACAGGGCGGCAGGAGCAGCAGCAGCACAGGTGGCTGCAGCTGCTGCTGAGTGTCTCGGACAAGGCATGCGCCTGCTGCGGATGCATGGACCTGGGGCTGGATGGAGCAGAGCACCAGCACCAGCAGCAGCACCACCACCACCACCACCAGCAGCAGCAGCTGCAGCTGCAGCAACAGCAGCAGCGCAAGAAGCAGCATGCAGAGGGCCAGCCTTCAAGCGGGCCAGCGCCTGGCGCTGCAGCGGCTCGTGCTGGCACTGCTGCAGCTGCTGCCACTGAGCTCGCTGCTGCCGGCCACCCTGCTCTTGCAGCTGGCGCTGCTGCTGCGGCTGCGGCTGCTGCTCCGGCAGCGCTCCAGGACAGCCGCAGCGTGACGCCCTCCACGCTGCATGTCCTGCAGCAGTTAACGGCGTCGGTGGCAAAGGGCGCCAAGCTGCACGCGCGCGTTGCGAGCCACCTGGTGGCTGTGTACCAGCGCATGCAGGACGTGTACAGCGTGGTGATTGCCAGCGCAACAGCTGCAGCGCCCGTGCCGCAGGTCAGCTACAGTGGCAGCAGCGGCATCGGCAGCAGCAGCAGCAGCAGCAGCAGCAGCAGCGAACACCTGGCGCGAGACAGCGCAGGCGATGCCGTCGGGCCGCTGCTGTCACTTGTGACCGCGCACGTGGCGAGCTTGGTGGAGGCGCTGGGCCTGCAGGCGCCGGTGACTGCCCAAGATGTTGCGGCTGCGCAACGCCGTGCGCGCGCCTTTGCTGGCTGGAGTGAACAGGAGGTGTTGACACTGGCTGGGCTTCGTGGGTACTGTGAGCTGCTGGCAAGCAACACCGGCGGCAGCAGCAGCAGCAGCAGCAGCCGCGGGCAGAGGTCGTCCAGGTTGGGGGCAGCTGCAGGCGTCGCTGTGGATGGCGTATGCAACGCCCTGGCGCAGCTTTCCGAGGTAGCTGCTTCACTGCTGCAACGCTGGGTTGAGGAACGGCGCCAAGCTCTCAGGTGCCAGCAGCGCATGAAAGATGAGCAGCAGCAGCAGCAGGGGCTTGAGCAGCAGCAGCAGCAGCAGCAGCATGACCTGCAGGAGAAGCTGCGGCATCACCAGCAGCTGGATCGAGCACGGTGGTGCGACATTGCGTGCACCAGGCTGCACTTGGAGGCGCTGGGCCAGGTGCTGGTCGTGCAGCACCAGGAGGTCTTGCAGGCGCTGGCAACGCCAGCAGCAGCAGCCCGCAAGCGGCAGGCGGCAGCACCCAGCAGCAGCAGCAGCCGGACCGTGATGACAAGGACCCACGCAACCACGGCAACTACTGCCGCTGCGCCGCGTGCAAGCGCGACTTTGTGCACAAGCAGCTGCGCGAGGCGGCGCAGCAGCAGCACGAGCTCAGCCTGCCCCACCTGCGGCACCGGCTGCAGGGGCTCTGGCGCAGCGGCGCGCCCGCGGCGGCCGCGGCAGCCTGCGCCAAGTTCAAGCACGCCTCCGCCATGGCCGGCGGCCTGGCGGCAGCGGACGCCAGCGCTGCGGCGGCCTGGGATGGCCTGCTGGAGCTGCTGTCGGCCACCAGCAGGGCCCGCATGCTAGGGGAGACGGCAGCGCCCCGCGCAGGCCGCAGGCGCAGCAGCGATGGCGTCCGCACAGGGCTGCGGCGGTGCGCAGGAAGGCGCAGCTGGAGCAGCTGCAGCGGGTTCCGCAGGCGCAGGAGGCGTCGAGCAGCGCGGGAAGCGTGCTGGCGCAGGTGAAGGGCCTGCACAAGTGCCTGGACTGCATAGACCGGGGGATGTGGGGCGCCAGCGTGGGCCCGGCAGAGCCACGAGCGGCGCCTGGTGCAGCACGCGCGCCCGGCGTGGTGTATGCAGCAGGGACGGCCGCTGCTGCCGGGGGTGGAAGCGGCGCAGGTGCTGGCAGCGGCACTGCCGCCGGGCAGCAGGGGCCGCAGAGTTGCTGCGGCGGCAGGTGCTGGTGGCGTGAAGAAACGCGAGGCATCCTCACATGCTGTGGCTGCTGGCGCTGGCAGCGGCAGTGGCGGTCGCAACGGCCAAGGGCGCAGCAGCAGCAGCAGCAGCAGCAGCGTGGCAGCCAGGAGCAGCGTCATGGACGCCAGGGCAGGTTGCTGGCAGCACCCAGGAGCTCTTTGTGTTTGGGGTTGATCCTGGTGAGGCCCAGCAGCAGCAGGAGCAGGAGCAGCAGCAGCAGGAGCAGCAGCAGCAGCAGGAGCAGCAGCAAGAGCAGCAGCAGCAGCAGCAAGAGCAGCAGCAGCAGCAGCAGCAGCAAGAGCAGCAGGCTGCTGTTGTGCCAACAGCCGGCAAGTGCAGGCTCTGGCAGCACTTCTGCTGAGCTGGTCCCTCCTTCGGGGGCTGGCAGGCTGGGCCCACCTGCAGCTCCTCACCCTGTTTCTCAGGCTGCGGCTGCTGCTGCTGCTGCTGCTGCTGCTGCTGCTGCGCCACACGGGCAGCTTGCGGAAGCAGCTTGTGTGCCAACCAGCACCGACAGCGGAGAGGTGGCAAATGTTGGCGGCAGCAGCAGCAGCAGCAGTGGCGTGTCAGCCAGCCTGGTGTTAAACTGGCATTTGGCAGGTGCTGGGGGCGCTCAGGGCAGCTGCAGCAGCAGCGGCGGCGGCGGCGGTGCCGGCGGCGTTGCTGCTGGTGGGCGGCAGGCTGCGGCTACCCCAGCTGCTGGCAATGAGCTTGCACACGCTGATGTGGACATGCGCCCTGCTACCCCAGCAGTTCGAGCAGCGGGCACTGCAGAGGCACATGCAGCAGCCGCAGCAGCAGCAGCAACAGTGTCTGATGGAGAAGCTCTAGCTCCAGCTGCAGCTCGAGGACCGGCAGCTGCAACTGTAGATGGTGCTGCAGGTGGCAGCGCGGCAGCAGCAGGAGCAGGGTGTGCTGTGGCTGTGGCCAGATGTTCCCAGGCTCCGGAAGTGTGCTGGGTGTGCTAGTGCTGGGGTGTTCACTGGCTACTGCAGCGAGGCATGCCAGAAGGAGGCGTGGCCCACACACAAGAAAGAGTGCAGGGGCCGCCGCAAGCAGCGGCAATAGCCATGTGTGCTATAGCAGGGACGGCACAGTTGTGGATTTGCAGTTGCTGATGTTGGAACACTCAAGTTTTGATAGCCTGGACTGGGCTGCAGGCTCAGCAGCTTTAATTACTGGTCAGCGGTTGGATGGTGTTGGTCATCGGTAGTGCGTGTTGATGCCCTGTGGCTGGGCAAAGTATGATATCAGGGCAACCGGCTGTACCCGAGATGGCGAGGTGAAAGTGGGTATAGCATGACAGGTCAGCATTGGACACCCGAACCCTGGCGGTTTGAAGCAGGGTTGTTTGCCCGGCCGTTTTCAGTGCACGTTGTGCAGGATATACCGTTTCGATGCTGCTGATGTTGAATGTAATCCCTTGTGGATGCTGGAGTTGCTTTCGGCCACTTAGTACCAGTGGCGGTGGGATCGCGGTGTATGAAGGAATTCTGCATGTGATACAGCTCCGCTAAACCACAGCCAATTCCTTGTACCAGTCTAGTTGTATAGATGCTGCTATCTGGTGTTAAGCAGGCGGCCGGCTTGTCGACCAGCAGCAGCACCCGCCGTGCTGCTGCCAGTGTCTTCCCTCATCTCAGCATGCACACGCCAGCACACTGCTCTTCAACGGCAATGGGTTGTAGTGGAAACACTCTGGGGGCCACTGCAGATCCAGCAGCCACTGCTGCCGAGCCAACAGCAGCAGCAGCTGGCTTAGCAGTGGACCCTGCAGCAGAGCCGGCAGCAAAGAAGGTCAAGAGAAATGTGGCGCTTCATGTTGGCTACGTTGGAACAGCATATACAGGTGTGGCAGCACGGGGGCATGGCTCAAGCATTGAACAGCCGGCATGTTGTTGTGTGCTGGCTTGGTGCAGCAACTGCATGGCAGCATGCGGCGGCCCGCATGCAATCCAGGGAGCGACAGCTGAACCAACACGCCTGAACAAGCATAACTATCTTGCCACTGTCGCAGCATAGCTCTGCACCAGCACGAGCATGTGTGGTGACTCAGCACACACAGCCCAGCCTGGCGCCTCATTTTTCTGGTGGGCCTGCAGGACCTGGCTGAACCCTCATGAGCGCCTCAGACCGCTACCCTGGCTGCTGAGCTGGCCCCTGGCAGCACCTCACGGCACTGTCGTCGCTGCTGCGTTGCGTGCTGGGTCTCCTGCAGGCCTGCAGGCCAACCGTGAGCTGCCGCACCTCGCCACAGTGGAGGGCGTGCTTGAGAAGGCCATCCTGGCTGCCGGGCTCATCTCCGAGGCCAACTTTGGCGACTTCCGGCGCACCAAGTGGACACGCAGCAGCAGGTGAGGCGCGCCCGAGCAGGCTGCGCGCAAGCGCCCCGGCATCTCCTGCCAACGAGGGGTGAGGGGCGCAGCAAGTGCACACGCAGCAGCAGGTGGCTGCTGCGTGGTGCTGGACAGGCTTCCTTGCTGCTGCCGAGGTGTGCACTCAGCGGCTGTGCAGACAGCTTGCCTCGGCTGTGTGCTTCATCAAGAGGTGGGGCGGGACATGGCCGGGGATGCGCCTGGACATCCAGCCCTGCCCGGTCAGCGCGCCCAGGTGGCAGCTGGAGACGGGCGACGCGGCGGCCACCGCTCCCGCAGCAGCGTCGGCAGCAGGCGATGCCGGATGCGCCCTGCTCACAGCACAGCTGGGCCGTGGCGTCACATCAGTGCTCGGCAGAGCTGCTGCGACAGCGTCAGCTGCGCGCACAGCACGGCGGACACGAGGTGTGCCGGCAGCTGGCTGAGTGCATCTGCCGTGCGCCGCAGGACCGACAAGGGCGTGCACTCGCTGTGCACCGTCGTCGGGCTGCGCATCCTGATGGACGACGCCACGTACCGGGAGGACCGAGGGCATCTGCTACGCGCGCGCCATCAACGCGCACCTGCCCTCGGACGTGCGCGTCTTCTGCGTGCAGGTGGGCCCAGCCGGCCGGCCGCCGGTCAGGGCGTCTGCTGTCTGCTGCGCCTCGTCCTGCGCATGACCGGAGGTGCAGCGTGGCGGCGGCGTGGCTGCCGTCAACAAAAAGCAAATGCTGATGTGATGTGTGGCGCGGGCCCCGCATGCAGGTGCAGTGTGCGTGGAGCTGGTGTGTGGGATGTGCGGCTCTGCCACTGCAGCAGCTCAGCACATGCAGCTGTGGCACTTGCAACTCAGGTTGCACACAAGTGATGTTATCGACGCTGCTGGTTTCACCAGGCGGCTGCTGACTGTGCCGCCTCTGCCTGTGGGTACTGCTGCTGCTGCTGCTGCTGCAGCGCACCAACAAGTCCTTCAACGCGCGCCGCTGGTGTGGCAGCCGCACCTACGAGTACTACCTGCCCGCAGCGGCGCTGCGCCTCGACAGCGCTGACGGCAGCAGCGCGGCAGACCAGGCCCGCCTGGCCCTGCTGAGGGAGGTGCTGGGCTGCTTCGTGGGCTACAGGGCGTTCCAAAACTACGCAGGCAACAGGCGGCAGTACGTGGGGCAGAAAGCAAAGGGTGCGCACGTGTGTTGTTGACTCCGCTGAGGCAGGTTCAGTGTTATCGTGCTTGTGCACTGCTTGGACAGGTGCACAGCAGAACTGCATATTGTGGCTGCAACTGCTCCTTCTTCTCCACATGGGTTCCTGATTGCGTGCTGCGTGTGTGCCATGCAGCCGCCAGGCGGCGACAGAAGCGCGAAGAGCGGCAGGCAGCAGAGGAGGCAGCGGCAGCAGCAAGCGCCACATCAACAGCTGATGCAGCAGGGGGCTCTGACTCACCAGCAGCACCACCAGCAGCAGCAGCACCAGCAGGCAACGGCGGCAGTGGAGCGGACTCCAGCCCGTCTGACGATGATAGCACAGCTGCTGACGTCACTGCCA
>JACERP010000316.1:0-87662 GCA_014080715.1 Scenedesmus sp. NREL 46B-D3
CAAGTGCGTATGCTCCAGCACATGGGCATGTCCCTGTCACATGCCTAAGCTGTTGCTGTCTGACGCTATGCTTGCAGGACAATGCCACCTTCCTGCACATCCCCTACTGGGCAGATGACCTGACTTTTGTTAATCACGTTGGGCTGCTGCTGACAACGCCAGCCGGTGCATCTGCTGATCTGGCTCTGAACAAGCCAGCAGCAGGCCGCAACTTTGTGCTTGCAGCAGACCAGACCACGCTGGTGCCTGTCCTGCAAGCAGCGGGCTCCACCAGCACAGCTGTGCCGCTGCTGGTGTATGTCGCAATCAACATATCGCTGGGGCTGTCGCAGGACATTGCAGCGGGGCTGCCAATAAACCGGCCGGTCTACTTGGTGGGCCGGGTGACGATGCCGACAAGCATCGATTTTGGCATGCAAGTCAACCAGTTTGTGCTGCTGGGCAGTCATTCGCGCATGACGCTTGCGCAGCTGGTGCTGGAGAACTTGGCGCCTGGCGACGCGCGCTCCGTGGATTTTGCCGGCGCCCACTTTGATGTGCACATGGGCTACAACATGTGGCCGATGCTGTACCCAAGGTGCGCTGCTGGAGCAGTCACGCCTCGCAAGAGAGCAGCGCAAGAGAAGTGTTGTGTGCGCGTGTCGACAGCAGCCACAGTGTTGCAGGACAAGCAGGCAGCTTCAGATGTGGCCGAAGCTGCACCTGCAGCACTGGTAGGGCAAAGGGGTAGCGGGAGCTGCGCTGGGGCTGTACAGTTGTTTATTGCAACTGCATCTCTGCTTGTGCTGAGGTGCTTAGAAGTGAAATGTGCTGTGCATCCTGCAGCTTGAGCTGTGCCTCAAGTACGTGGTCTCGCCATGGGCGTGGCACCTGCCGCTGCGTGTTGTGCATGCGTGCGCAGGTCCAGCAACCGCCTGGCGCTGCACAACTGCAGCCTGGTGCTGTCCACGCTGGAGCTCGAGGAGTACCTGTACAAGGCGACGCTGTTCAAGGTGCAGCCCGCCGGCTTCCCCGAGGCGCTGGCCTCGCTGGATGCCGTGGTCAGCAGCTGGTGGGTGGCGTGGTGGCCTGAGCTCGGCATGGTCGAGACGCGCCAGCAGAGCACGACGGCGATGGCGGTGCTCTCCTGCAACTACACCAGCTCGCCGCTGATTGCGGAGCGGCTGCCGCTGCCGGCGCGGGTGGACAAGAGCAATGTCAGCCTGCTGCACCAGCTGGCGGCTGGCGGCGGGGACCGTCACAGCCTCACGCACGTAGACTCGAGCGGCGTGAAGGCGCCGCCGCCGCGTGGCACAGCCCCGTTGCCGAACGACGCAACCGAGATGGTGCTGCTGACGACGAACATGAGCTTCGGCGTCGCCTCACCCAGCGACCCGGTGGTCGGGCAGCAGCTGCGGCAGCACCTCGCAGCAGCAGGCCAGGAGCAGCCTCGCTGCGCCACGCGCTGATGGGCATCGTCGACCCGGCTGTCACGTTGGACATGGGGTACTCGACGGACTTTGTGACGCTGGGGCCGGATGCAGCGCCTGGCCAGCTGGCGATTGTCAACCTGGCCATGCTGCGGCTGAGCCAGGGCCCGGCGGCGTTCCTGCCGGGAGCCAACTTGCAGACGCCGGAGGTGTGGACGCACCTGCTCTGGTGCATACCCCGGTGAGCGGTGAGGTGTGGACGCACCTGCTCTGGTGCATACCCCGGTGAGCGGTGAGGTGTGGACGCACCTGCTCTGGTGCATACCCCGGTGAGCGGTGAGGTGTGGACGCACCCGCTCTGGTGCATACCCCGGTGAGCGGTGAGGTGTGGACGCACCTGCTCTGGTGCATACCCCGGTGAGCGGTGAGGTGTGGACGCACCTGCTCTGGTGCATACCCCGGTGAGCGGTGAGGTGTGGACGCACCTGCTCTGGTGCATACCACGGTGAGCGGCCGTGGGGCTGTCCAGCTGTCATGTCGGCTGTTGTTGCCAGTGGTGCTGCAGGAGCTGCGCCAGGGCCCAGAGCTTGCGCTGCACTGATTGTGTTGTGTGGCGCTGCAGGGGCACCACTGCAGGGCATCAGAGTGATTTGCCAGCGTGCGTGCGTGCTTATGTGTTTGAGTGTAGCTTTAGGCGCATGGCGGTGCAGGGTTCAAGCACGTGGGGCGTGGTCTGTTGGCTCATGCAGTGGGCAATGTGTGCACATGTCGACAGCTGTAGCGTGCAAAGTGCTGGTGTGTGCATGCTGCTGCTGGTGTGGGTGCCTCGGGTCTAGAGACTCCAAGCAGACGTCCAAGGTGAGCGGCTGTGCTTGATGCAGCCAGGCGTGGCTGCCCGTTGGTGGGACGCAGCCCTTGGCGATGGCCAGGTGTTGGCGCAGGAGGTGTGGGATCTTGTGGTTCCTGAGTATGTGCTTCTGTGCATCAGTGCACAGCTGTGGCGCGTGCGTTTTCAACCACATGCACATGCTGTAGCTGACGTGGCAAGTCCTGGGGATGCTGAAACAGCCACTGGGAGCGAGCGCCCGTTGGGGCCATGATGCCAAGATGCCCAACATCTTGATGGGCGTCGCAAACCATGGCTACTGCTGTTGCGCGCGCACTCTGTGGAGTGGTGTAGGCCAACGTCTACCGCTGCCTGTTCTAGCATCCTTCGTGTGGTCAGGTAGTTCCAGCTGGACAGTTGTGTAGCGCAGTGTACGTCGCTGACCCTGGCGAAATTGCTCTGCTGCTGCTGCTGCTGCTGCTGCTGCTGCTGCTGCTCAATCGCCTGTGCAGGCCACTCACGTCAGCCACACTGTTGGTGAGCAACGTGACCCTGTGGGTGCCGGCGGCGGAGTACTCGTACATCCGCTCGCTCACTGGCGATGCGGCCGCCAACTTCACCATGACCTCGCCGGCGGGCGGGCGATGCACTTCATCAACGTGGTCGACATGCGCTCAGAGGGCGTGTACGTGGGCGGTTACGAGTGAGCAGGGAGCCGGGGGGGGGGGGGAGCCGCCAGCGGCAGCGCAGGCAGTCAACCTGTCATCAGTGTGCTCCAGGCGGCTGGGATGGCAGGACGCGTCGGCCGCAGCACTGCAGCAGCAGGACGTGCGCAGGCAGACTCGCTTGTGTGCCGCCGGTTCTGCGGCTGCTGCTGCGCACATGCTTGTGTTTGCCTGTGGGCTCCCACTGCGCTGATCTGTTGCACTGCCAGGATGATGTGTTGCAGCGCTGTCGGGATGGCGTGCTGCTGTCGTGTACCACTGTCCTGCTGTTGCATCCTTGCAGCTGCTCATGCATCCTGTTCCTGATGCATCCTTGCTGCTGGTGTCCTGCAGGGGGCCGGGCATGTCAGGCAGCAGCCTGTGGGTGCGGCTGGAGACTGGCTGGGGTCAGGACAGCAGCGGCCCCCGCGGCTTCTGGAACGCGGCAGCGGCGCCGCACTCGGGCCGCATGTCGGACGCAGTCGTGGTGGTGCTCGCGGTGTGCATCGTGACGGCGGTCGTCGCCGCCGTGCTCGCCTGCCTGGCCGTCGTGCTGTGGCGCAAGCGCGCCGCCGAGGCGCGGCTCGCGGCAGCCGCAGTCGCCGCAGCCGAGCTCGGGAAGGCTGGGCTGGGCCCCGGCCTGGTCGCTGGAGGCGGCGCCCAGCCGCCCAGTCAGCGCTCCAGCGGCAGCCACGACAGGGATCATGGCAGTGGCAGCGGCAGTGCGCAGCTGCTGGAGCTGTCCCTGCGGCAGGAGCCTGTTCACGACAGCAGCGACAGCTACCCCTTGCAGGACCGGGCGCTGCTGACCGCGGAGCTGGCTCGCAGTCATCTGCTGGGCAACCGCCGCAGCATGCAGGACGCTGGCACAGCTGCAGCAGCAGGCGGCGGCGATGGCGGAGACAACGTGGGTGTGTGGCAGCAGGGGTCACGGCAGCAGCCGCCTGCTGCTGCTGCTGCTGGTGGTGGTGGCCACCTCACGAGTGCCGCAAGTGACGCGGCGCTTCAGCGGCTGCACAGCGCCATCACCACAATGTCACAAGATGTGCTGTCAAGGCGGTTGCAGGTCAGCAGCGGCAATGCTCTGTCTGGGCAAAGCAGCGGCGCCAGCACAATCGGCGGTGCAGCATTGAGTCGGCCGTCACCGCTTGGTCTAGCAAGGGACAGCCCGCATTCGCACTTCTACAGCAGCAGCAGCAGCAGCGGCAGCAGCAGCCACAAGAGGGAAGGGCGTCTGGTTCGTTTGGCGCAGCAGCAGCTGCGTCCGACATCAGCAGCCACAGCTCACGAGCACAGGATGCAGCAGCTGGAGCAGCCTGTGATGCTGCAGAACAAGGCGATGCCGGCGCGGCAGCGGCAGCAGGCATGGGCCAGCCAGCAGCAGCAGCTGCCCGGCAGCAGGGGGGGCCCACACACAACCCGGGCAGCATGGCTCGCGTGTCTCACCCAGGCATCAACACGCTCGGGGAGCTGAAGCTGCTGCAGCTGGTAGGCCAGGGCACGTTTGGCCAGGTGTACAAGGCGCTCTGGCGGCGGCGCTGCGTAGCTGTGAAGGTGCTGCAGCTGCCGGCCACTGCCGGCAACAGCGATGCGTCGCCGTGGGCTGGCGTGGCGCGTGTGAGCAGCCACAGGGAGAAGATGGCGGTGATGGAGACCGTGGTCAGCACCACCATGAGCCACCCCAACATTGTGCAGGTGAGCGGCAGCACCCTGCTGCTCATTGCTGCTCCCGGTGTGTCGATGCGCTGACGGGGGGCGCCTGCCTCGCTCATGTGCATGGTCTGTGTCTGCTGGCAGATTCTGTGGGTGCTGCTGACTGAGGGGTTGTTATTCAACGCGGGACTGTCTTTTGAGATTGTGAAGCCGCTCAGCATGTGTGCGCCATTCCACTGCTGTGCTGCTGGTGTCTGGTCGGTGCAGGTGTACACGTATGTGCTGCAGCCGCTGATGAGTGGCCAGGACGGCATCACCAGTGGCCCCAGCAAGGGCCAAGGCCCCAGCAGCCAGGACAACCAGCAGCAGCAGCAGCAGCCGCCAGAGCAGCAGCAAGCACAAGTTGACTGGCTGCAACAGCAGCAGCAGCTTGCGCTGCAGATTGTGCAAGGCGCACAAGGTGCACCAGCAGCTGCAGCGCCAGCTGCTGCAGGTGGCGCCAGCCCGCAGAGTGCTGAGCAGCAATTACAACAGCAGCAGCAGCAGCAGCAGGATCAGCAGCAGCATATAAACGCGTCCCTTGGCTACCCTGGCAGCGGCTTGCAGTTGCTTGCCAGCAGCAGGCAATCAGCAAGTTGTAACGGCAGCAGTCAATGCTAGCAGCCATGCAGGAGGGCCTCAGCGATCTGTCCAGGCTGTCGCCTGCGGTGGCTGCTGCAGTTGCAGCGGCGCTGCCGGCTGCCGCTGCTGCTTCTGCGGTGCAGTCGTTGCGCGGAGGCAGCACCGCCAGCAGCAGACGCCCCGGCAGGGAAGACGGCGGCGGCAGCGACAGAAGCAGCGATGGCGGTGAGGGCGCGCAGCACAAGCCCGAGCTTGTGGGCTGGGAGCTGCGTCTTGTCATGGAGTTCTGCGATGCGGTGAGTCATACGAGTTTGCAGGGGTGGGATCAATGGCTGCAGGCCTGTGCAGCCTGCCCGCCTCGACATCTGCTGTAACTTGCTGCAAACATCTATCAGTCCCCCTTGCGATGCCTGCGCGCTGGCAGTGTGCACCTCAACCTCAATGAATGGGGTCCACACATCTGTTTCCAGTTACGCTTGCGTCTGTCGCAACCGCCGCTGCAGGGTTCGCTGCGGACAGTGCTGGACCACAAGCTGCTGGTGGACCGCACCACCGGCCTGCCCGCGCTGGAGTGTGTGCTGTTCCTGGCGCACGACGTGGCCTGCGCCATGATCCACCTGCACAGCGAGCACCTGTTGCACGGAGACCTCAAGGCCAGCAACGTAAGTCGTGACACTGCGGATCGTACGACAGCATGCACATGTCACAGCAACTGGAGTCTCACTGTGCAGCCGGCAGTCACGCTGTCTGCGTGCTGGGTGCCATGTCGGTCTCTCCAAGGTTCCGGCGAGCCTGGCGGCAGCCTGTTGCGTGCCTGCCCGACGTAACGCCACCAGCCACCCTAGCTCACTCGCCACAGCGCAAAGGAGTACGCCACTGCTGCTAGCCATGTGTGCATTGCTGCTCGCCCCGGCAACGTTGCAAGGGCCGTGCCTCACCCACAACGCCGCGCGCGTCACCGCCGTCATGCCGCGTCCCCGCAGGTGCTGCTGAAGCGCACGGCGCCGAGGCTGCCGGTGTGGCCCGAGCAGGCCGCCGCTGCTGCCGCTGCTGGCGGCCATGCGCGGCGCACCGGGCAGCTGGTGGGCCTGGGGCTGGGCCTGATGGCCAAGGTGGCTGACTTTGGCCTGAGCCTCACCCTGGGGCCCGCAGACACGCACGTCTCGCAGATGCACATGGTGAGCACTTCGGGTATGGCAGGCGGTGGCGTCGTCACTCTGTGTGCGTGTCTGCGCTGTGAGTTGAGCTCAGCGTGCCAGCCGTCAGCTGTTCTCCTCTGTTATCTTGAGCACAGGAGGCGGCAGGCTGCGCTGTGACTTGCCAGCGTTGCTGTGCCGTGGCTGTGCCCGGTGCGCACCTGCCATGCGTGCACGTGACGGGAGCTCGCGTGCTCCCTGGGGGCATGGCGAGACAGTCATTTCAAGGTCCGCGCGGTCGGCCTGCTGAAGCTGGGCAGCCAGCTGCCCTGTGATCTGCCTGCGGTGGAGGCTGCTGTCGTGTTGTGACAAACTGTACATTCACAAGGGTGCGGACTCACCAGCCTGGGTGCATCCACCTGCCGCCTCCTTCTCGCAGGGAACGCTGACGCACATGGCGCCGGAGCTGCTGCTGCACGGCCACGCCAGCCGAGCCAGCGACGTGTACGCCTACGGCATCCTGCTCTGGGAGCTGGCCACGGGGCTGCGCCCCTACAGCGGCACGCCCGTGGGCATGCTGGCCCACAAGGTGGCGCAGCAGGGCTGGCGGCCCGCCTGGCCCGGCGGCTGCTGCCTGCCGGTGCAGGCGCTGACCGAGGCGTGCTGGGCGCAGGACCCCAGCACCAGGTGCGGACGAGGGCTGCGGCCTGTCACAGGGTGCCCAGCAGCTGTTGGAGTTTGGGGAGCGGCGGCGGCGTGGCTGCTGATCTGGGTGAAGCTCGATGGTACCGGGGTGCCCTCACTGCAGGCTGCTCCCCGTGGACGTGCTGACGGAAGCAGCCTGTCAGCACCACTGCCGCACACATGTGGTCGACTGCCTGCGCACGTGCAGCATGCAGCGCTCTGACGGCTCCGCAACTGTGCTGCTGCACGCCCGCCCCCGTCCTGCGCCGCCGTCCCTGCAACCAGGCCGTCCTTCGACCAGATCGTCGCGCAGCTCGAGGAGATGGCCGGCCAGCTCGACGCCCTCAAGCAGCAGCAGGCGCAGCAGATGGCGGCGGCGGCGGCGCCGCTGTGCGGCCACGGCGCGGCGGGCCACGCCGAGGCCGGCGAGGCGGGGCACGAGCTCACGCCGTCCATGATGGCCGACCTCATGCCCTCCGGGTTCAGCGCGGGCAGCAGCCAGCACGAGGAGCTGCAGCAGGCCGGCGGCTCTGGCACGGCGCTGTACGAGATGAGCCAGCTCAGCGGCTGCTCGGACCGGGAGCACCACCACTAGCAGCACGCACAGCACGCGCAGCGGCTGCGCTGGACCCGCCAGCTGGCGCGCCGCCAGCTGGCGCTGCTGCACTGCTGTGCGGCGGCTTGCGCTGGGGCGTGTTATGGTGAGCTGAGGTGGGCGGCGTTGCAGCAGCTGGGGTCTGTCGCCGCCCAGTGTGTTGGCGCTGCCACGGTGCGTGCTGCTGCTGCTGTGTCGTGTTGGGCACTGCAGGGGCCAGGGGCGCGGGCAGCCTGCAGGGCCAGCTGTCGAGGGTGCGTCGGGCAAATCGCCTCAGATTGTTGCTGTGCATCACTGCATGATCCAGGTGTCGTTTGGGAGACTTGTGCAGGGGTGCAGCGCTCTGTTGTGTTATCACCGGCTGCTGCGTAGCTCGCAACGGGACGCAGCCATGGCTGGGGATGTGTGCTTGGGGGCCGGGGGTCCGGTAATGGCGGCGCCGGCAGCAGCTGTTGGGCAGGCTGCATGGCCGTGGCTGGCGGTCGTGCGCGTGCTTTGCCGCGCAGCAAGCTCCTGCGTAGCAGCACGCGTCTCGATGCCTGTGGTTGCTTCGTTACGCATTTGCTGGGCGGCTGAGGCTCAGGCGTCCTGTGTGGGCTCCTGCGCGCACTGACCACGCTGGGGACAGGCTTGTGGCGGTTCAGGCGCCCTGTCTGGGTCGTCGGGTGTGAGGGCTGCACCACAATGCATGCATGGCACTTGGGCGCTGGTAGTCACATGCGATGCTGCGGCAGGGACTTGTGTACAGATACAGGCAGGGGGCAGCAGTGTAAGCGGTGCGGCTCCACGCGCAACAGAAAGTGCGTCAGGCGGGCTGGGGGTTGGGGTGCTTCTGGCAGTTGCCGCCAGCATGCAGGTGTTGTAGTTGTAGTGGCAGTGGTAGGATCCAAGCAGCGTGTAGTGATGGTTCAGGTATCTCCGAGGCATCCCTGCCTTGCTGTGGGCTTCATTTGATGTGCTTCGTGCACACATTCTAATTTGCATATTCCCATGATGTCGCGGCTGCTCTCAGGCGCGGTTCCGCTGGCCTGCTGGTATGTCATCGACGTGTTACTAACATGTTGTATGCTGGCAACAGGTAGCTGCTGGACTTTACGTCCGCGCCAACCCTTCATACCATGACTGACGATACACGCTACACATAGCATGGCGATGAGTTCTTCGCAGTGATTAATTGGGGCGCGTGGCCAGCGTGCTTGCTTCGTTGTACGCACTCCACGGCACAGCACCCACATGTATTGGGACAAGCTGGTCTGTGGGACATACCTACACATGAGGTCTTGGCTCTTTTGATACTTAGTGATTGCTTTAATGTGCATCATGAATGGTGGGGTTTGCCCGTCTCCTGCTGCTGCTGCTTCTGCTGCTGCTTTTCAAATGGATTGCCGGCGGCGTCATTGACAACCTCTGCTGCTGTCACCTAGTTCGTTCAGGTCAGAAGCTGTGCAGTGTTGTGCCGCTGGTGCTGCTTGTTGCCCCATTAAAGAGGTTTGCCTTAGTTGACTGCACCGGCATTGGGTGTTGTAGGTCAGAGGAATTGTCCTCTGCTTCCAGGGTGACTCGGGGCAAGCCACTTGGCAAGTGGCAAAACGTGACACGGCTACCTGTTGCGCGTGTGTCACCAACTCATCAAGCTGGCTTTTGAGGAAGTGGTTGTCGGGTTTTTCACAGGCTGAAATCAGCAGATGTCATCTGAGCTTTCTGGCAAAAGCTGCCGTTGCAAGCATGTGCACACTGCCCAAGGCTGCTGGCCCTGCTCAGCTGATGGGGCTGCATGGATGCGGGGGCGGCCCATGCTCTGTGGAAGCCGTGCATGTCAGTGGCCTGAAGCCAACCATGATCTGCAGTGGTGGTGGGCACTTGGTCTGGCAGGAGGCATGGCTGTGGCCAGGCTCTGCGCTTGGCGTGTTCTGTTGTGCGAACCACCGGTGTGGGGATGTCGTTGAAACCACTGGTGTGGCAAGCAGGTGTCCGGCCACTGGCATGCTTCATGTGGTGCCATACTTTCGAGCTGGCGGCATCGTACAAGCAGCAAGCTAGGACGTCAGTGACTGTGCATGCAATGATGTGGCAAGCAGGATTTACCCCTGGGGATTTTTTTGCTGTTGCCATCCCATTGAGCCAGCGGCATCTGAGGCAGCGGGAGTGGCTGTATGCTCACACCAGCTCTGCTGGGTCAGATGCCGTTTGTATGCGTCTGTGCTCGTAGTTTTGGTGGGAGTGCAGGTATGACACCAGTCCATGGGGCGTCTCGGTGCTGGTGCTGCACAAGCATGCACTGCTGTGGAGCACGCCCGCACCTCAGGGCATGGCGCAGCGACTGGCAGCAGGCCTGGCGTCTGCGCACTTGCTCCAGCTTGCTGCGAGCATGTGGCCGAGTACATGGTGCGCTGCGTGCTGCTTTGCACAGTAGGCACGTGCGTGTTGATGCACTTGACAACCGCGGGCATGGGTTAGCATGCGCAGCAGCTGCTGCTGCCTTGCCAGGCCAGTGGACCGCCGGTCACTGGTGAGCTACATTTTGCTGTTCCGCGCCCTCCATGCTCCCTGCCACTAGCATCAGGCAGTGAGCAGGATGCGGCACCAACGCAGGCAGCAGCTGCAACCTGGAAGTTGCATCCAATTGCATGGTATGCTCATTTTTTTGGACCTGCACTGCTGACCAGTTGCTGGTCGTTGATGGCTTTTTGGCCAACCAAATGAACAAAAGGATTCGAGAGCATCACGCCATCACAGCGTACCTGCACACCCGTTGCGCTGCATCTGTCTGTCATTTGTGGTCCAGATCATCTGCAGGCTGCAGATTCTTGTTGACGGGCAGGTGTCACTGGCGGGTACTGGTCATATCTGTCAATAACTTTGTCCATAGACTGCTATCAACCTTAATGCTGCATGTGTCTGTAACCACCACAACTTGTTCACTAGCCCACTGGGTGCGGCAACACGTGCATGCAGTGCTGCGCCCTTTGACTTGCCGCAGCAACATCAGCGTGATGGAAAGTGTCCTGCAGTACTTTCTTCCTGCAACTTTCACGCAACGATGCATCATTCTCAGATGAGTTACAGATTGCAAGCAGCAGTCGGTGTGAGTATTGCCAATAGGGGCCCCTTAGAGGCTGTACAACATGTCCCCCCCCCCCCCCCCCCCCCCCATCCTCACATGTGCTGCTGACTGGCCGCATGGCACCCAGTCCACTCATAAAGTGACACCATCTCTGGGCTAGCCAGACCAAGAAACTCAAACTGCATGTCACCCTAGCAGGGCCTGTGGCGTTGATGCTATCACATGTGTGGCTTGGATGGGCTGAACATGAAGATGATGAAGATATTGAAGGTGCATCTTCGATAACATTACATCACACATCACCAAGTGCTGGTTCAACACGCCGTGCAGTGCAGGCTTCCTGGAAGCCGCCGCTTGGTGAAGCCATGCATTGTGGAAGCCATGTGAAGAAGCAGCAGCACTCTAGCATGAAAAGGCAAGCCCACAGTGTTACCCTACCCCTGCATGCGAGAAGCCATGTGGTGACACCATCACTGCCTTATGCCACAAGCAGTGCTTACAGGATGCATCGCACCATTTCAGTGGTCCCTTTATGGATCTAAAAGCCATGCAACAACAAACCCGCAGTGCAACAGTTCTGACGGTCACAATTCAAACACCCCTGCCCCTGAGGGTAAAACTTAACTGCACAGTGCACTTTTCCACAACATATGTGAATTGACTTTGCCTTCAGCGGTGCCTCCCTAGGTGAGCAGCCACGTAACCAGGCGGGGCAATAACGCCTTGCTGAAATTGGTGTGCAGGGAGTGATACCCACAAATTCAGGCCGCAGCCCGAAGGCCGTGGCATGCCTGTACTGCTGGCAACTTGACGTGGCACCAGCCTGAACAATTAATGAAGACTCCTGATGGCACGCACAGCGTGCAAGGGCTGCTGTAGCAGCAAAGCTCACAACAAGCGGCACACCTTGAGTGATGCTCAACACTGAATCCACAGGCAGTCTTGCTAACCTTCGAATTTGGCAGTCACTGACTTTCATCTCGCATGCCTGCAATCCCCCATGCTACTCTGGCTGCTGGCCATCCAATTCCACTGCCTAGTGACCTACAAACAGCACAGGCCATGCTGTTGACCAGCACCACAATTCTGATGCAGGGCTGCTGCCCCAGAAAATGCAGCAAGCAAGTACCACCGAGCAGCTGGCAGCAACGCTAAGTTGAACTCGAGCATGATGTGGCAGCTTCAGGCAGTGCCGCAGCACCCGTGCTGCATTGCCATGAATCGAGCATGGAACAGAGCAGGCCAGCAACAGCAGCACCCAGAGCCTCGCTCGTCACATGGGCGTAAGTGCTGCTTCATCAGGGCCCGGAGAGGGCAAGGTCATTGCGTTGCTGCATTGCACTGTCAGCTGACACCAGGGCTTCACACTTCCCTACCAGCCTACGCTATTGAAAACACCAACAGTGCCCTCAACAATGCACATCATCTTTACTGCAATGTCGCAACAGCAACAAGACAGTAACACAACACCAGACATAAAGCCACATGTGTTAGGCCGTGGCAGCCAGCAGTTGATGCAGGTGTGAGTGTCTGTCGTGTCAAACCTTGATGCATTGTGTACTGCCCGGTGTGCCAAATGATGTACTCTGCTGCAGGATGTGTGGCCGCAACTGAACACTGCCAGTCACTGTGAAGCAGCGCAACAGCCAGCCCTCGGCCAAGGCCTGCAAACATTCTCATGCCACTGCTAGCAATGTAGTATGCTGTGGCAAGACAGATCAGAGAAAACCACCAAGCATGCTGTGTTGTGTAATCTATCCAATTGTTCCATCCCAGCAGATGTTGAAACTGGCTGCAAACAATATGGTTGAGAGACCGCAGCACCACCCAGCTCAACACCTTCACAGATCATATCAGACTGGTATAACAGCAGCAAGGAGGGACGAAGCCTCTCCATGCAGTGCTGCTTAAAGGGCTTGTACACACGGTCCTGCTGTGGACGCCCTTTGCAGAATTACTTCACACGCGCGCACCCGAGCATGCTAGCAGCCGTATCAACAGGCCAGCATCAGTGCCTAGCAAGCAACAGCCGGACCATCGGCCGGCCCAGCACACGTCCATAGATGCATGGCTTTGCTGCCCTAGGATGTGTGCACCAACAACGTTGCTGAACCAAGCAACACCGAGCAGCAGACTCCTGTACCCTGCACGAAAAAGTCGGGTGCTGTGGCTGAGGCGTACCACGTCACGCGCTAGCCAGAGGCCTTGCTTGTCCGGCTGCAGGTGCAGAGCGCCACAGCCTGCCGGGGGCAGATGTGTGAGGTGAGCGGGCCACCATATTGTTGCGCAGCGCCCAGCACGGAAAAGAAACTCCCCAGTCCTGGCAAGTGTCGCTCAGGCACAGGCATGACAACTTCTGCCGCCTTTGCCAAGAACTGCCGCCGCCCCTGCAGCTTCCCTGAGCAGTGCTGTGGAGTGTAAGCCAGAGCACACTCTGCCGGAGCAGCAACTTGCGCGCAGCACGGCGTGGCACTACGCGCCATGCCGTGAGCCTGACCCTGCAGCCTCAGGCCACCCACAGCAATCCACAATTAACCATCAGGCTGATCAGTGCTGCTGCTGCTGCATCAGCAACCTCACTGCATGCTGTGATCATGAATCCTGCCCCTCAACAAAGCAATGGATGCATAACCTTGTCCTCACAGGCTGCTGCTGCTGCCGCCTCAGCTGCTGCAGGCAAGAAAATCACACGTAACACAAGCATGCAAACCCCTTCCCACAGAACCGCACTGACAACTGCCTGATGAAATGAGCAACATCCAAGAGCCCATCAGCCTACACCAAACCATGCCAGAACCCCTCCCCCAATTTATTGACCAGACGAGCAAGGAACCTCCTACATAGATCACATGACTCATATGTAAGCCGCGTTAAATAACACAAGATAAACAAACTGACACACATGGGCACTCACACAGGCAGTGTGTGGCAGAGCCAACAGAGCCATAAGCCAGGCAGAGCAGACCGCTAGGGTCCCCGCCACACTTGAAAGAGAAGCTACAGCTAGCCCTGCACAACTTGTGGCAACACCACGATCCAGACATGCACGTGGGAGCCTCAACACCTGCAGGCACACCTGCACCGCCCAGCAGCAGCTGAGCTCGCAGGCGTGCTGCGCGTCAATCGCTTACGCCACACGCTGATGCAAACCGGGGCAAGGCCACCACAACACCGGCATTGATGTTTGCTGGGTCGGGAGCTGACGCAGAGCCGTGTGGGTGCGGTTGCAGCTGCAGCGGCGTCATGGGCTGCAACTTCAACAAAGCTGTGCCAGGCACCAGCGTGGAAAGCCGCCCGTTGACTGTTGTGGGGCCTGCCTGCCACTGTTTGCACTTGCATCCGTGGCAAAGTACCGATCCGTGGCAAATTGCCACAGCAATGAATGGAACAATGGGTAGTGGCAGCACTCATAAGGCTGCGCCCACCACGCCGCAATGAATTCTTGATCACATGCCATTGCGCCTAAAATATAAGTGTGCGGTCAGGCCCAAATGCAGGACCGGCAGCACAAGCAGGCTGAAACCAAAACCCTGAAGCACGCCAGCTGCAAGCGATGAGAGTTTGCCAAACCTACACATGCATATGGTATGCAGCATACCTGCTGCATGAGCAGCAAGGCACGGCCGGTATGTTCAGCACGCATCATGTTTTGGTGGACGCGCATTGACAGCAACAGCCACAGCAGTAGTGCGCTGCGGCCCGGCCCACTGCGGCAGCAGGGGGGCCACCAAGGCGCTATTCATTGCAATGATGCCATGCACACCGCCCACCCCTTTGTTGTTCAGGGCCACACGAAAACCGCCACACTGATGGGCATGCATGCACCCTGCCCCTGAACCTCCTCACAGGACTCGGCCCCCGAACCCAAAACCCCGCACGCGATCACCACCCACAAGCGACACCAGCTGGATCACTGCCGAACCTTCTTGCACTCTGCCCTCTGACACGTGCACCCAAGCACAGCACCAGGCACAGCACACCCCAAGCACCCACACTTTGTCCAAGACAGGAAAACAAACGGCGACGTCGAGCACCGAGGCAGCTGACCGCCCCGACGCCCCCAACAAGCCACTCGCTGTCGCAGAGCAACCCGACTCGCCACCCCCTAGAGGCGTGTCCCGCCCCAGCCCCAGTGCACATCATGACGCAGTGCACTTGGCACACCGCTTGCGGCCATGCGGCACCAACGCACCACGCGCCACCCCCGCAAAAGGCCACCTCAGCAGCCTACGCGGGCTGTGGCATCGCAAACGACAGCATGTTCAGCTGCTGCTGCAGCTGCTGTGCTGACGCAGGCCCTGCACCCAGGGGCCCCGCAGCGTTGCTGGCGCCGCAAGCGCCCGCCCCCAGCAGCTGCTGCTGTGGTTGCTGCTGCTGTCGGAGCAGCCGAACCTGCCCCTGCGGTCAAGCCACAGCCAAGGTCAAGTTGACCAGCTGAAACCTGAGGCACAGGTTTGAAACCCTGGGGGCCTGGCACCACCTGAACATCCATGCCAGCAAAGGCCTGCTGCTGCTGATCTTGCTGCAGCGCGGACTGAGAGCCACAGCACCAGTCCTGCGCAGCACCCACATTGGCCTGCTGCGGCGGCTGCTGGTTGAGACTCAGCATCATTGGAACACTCAAATCTATCGAAGCCAGACTCCAGTTGCTGCCAACGTCAACCTGGCCATTCTGCTGCTGCTGGGGCTGCTTCTGCTGCTGCATCAACATCAAATGCTGCAGCAGCTGCTGGCGCAGCTGCGCATCGTGCTGCTGCTGGCTGCTGCTGTCGATCGCATGCTGCAAGCTGCCGATCTGCAGGCTGCCGCTGCCGTTGCCAGGAGCGTTGCCCGCAGCCACAGGGCTGTGCGCTGGTGACAGTGACGCAACAGTGAGCGGCGTTGAAGGCGAGTTTGGGTCAAACAGCAGGCTGTTGGAGTTGAAAGTGCTGTCGGTAGCCATGGGAGTGCCCAGGCTTGCCAGCCGCGTCAGTGCAAGGCTGTCCCAGCCAAACTGCATGCCTGCAGCATTGCCAGCAAACCCATTGCCAATCTGCATTGGCGCGGCTGCTGTTGCTGCAGCTGTGCTGCCGGCTGCCGCCAGCTGCGGCGCTGTCACAAGGATCGCTGACAGGCCTGGGGGCCCGTTCGTCAGCAGGCTGCTGTTGTTGCTGCTGTCCATGAACGCCGTCATCAGCTGCTGCTGCTGCTGCCCGCTGCCTGATACATTGGCAGGTACGTGCCACCACCAAGGCTGCTGCTGACCGGAATGCCGGTTGCCGTCCCCCCCCTGGGTTGCAGCTGCTGCACGTACATGCCCGCTGCTGCTGCCGCTGCCGCTGCCACGCTGTTGCTGACTGTTACGGCCATTGGGGACCCCGCACCCCAGCCGGCCTGCATTGCGTGTGTGCTGCTGCTGCTCATGTTGCTGCTGCTGCTGTTGGGCGTGCCGATGCTGGGGTGGGTGTCCAAGGAGCAGGCGGCCTTTGGCAGGCGCAGCTCCGCGGTGCGGGCCGCGCCTGCTGCTGCTGCCGCTGCCGCTGCCGCTGCGAAGTGCTGCTGACCGCCAGGCTGGCGCAGCTCGGATGCGCTGTGCGCAAAAAGCAGAACTTGCGGGTGCAGGCGCTGCCGTAGCTGCACATGGTGGTCTTGAAACGGTCCGGGTGCAGCCAGGACTCAAACGCGTTCTGCAGAGAGACAGCAACCACGACGGTCAGCACGGCAAGGGCATGAGCGAGTGAGATTCCATGCTGAGTCAGACATGGAGCCTCTGAGTCTGCAGTAGGCCCACAGTGGGCGTGCGATCGGCGGTGTGTAGCATCAGTGGCCTCAGCTGCAGGCCAACCTGTGCAGGCGTAAGACACATCTGATCAGGATAGGTGTAAGGCCCACTCACGTGTGCATATGGGCATTTGTCCCCATCAGGACACTCCTTGTTCTGGTGGTGGTGGCAGCAGCAGCAGCAGCAGCAGCAGCAGCAAGGTGCTTTGAGTATGATATCTTGTCTGGGATGCTGGCTGCTTGCAGTAATATCACTGAAACTACTTGCTAGCAAAGCACCAGAGTCATGTAACAGCACATGGACGGTATGATGCATGACATGGAAGTATACACCAAACACTGATGCGTGACTTATGCCACATCCGCTGTGAGTGATCTGCTGCTCACCGCACTGACATATGCGCACAGGTCAGCCTGGTGACAGCTGGGGTGGCGGCGCCTAGCTGTAACCTCTCCGACGTGGGAAAAATGGCAGAGCTTCCAGTTGTGCGTAGAAACCCTGGAGCAAGGTATGACCTGCAGGTGTATGGATTTGCAGAAGCTGTGACGTACTGCATTGTACTGGTCAGACTTTCGGCAAGTGCGCCGCTGGTGTGTGGTGTTAAGTATGCCCTCATTGAAATGGCATGTGACAAATATCTTTTTTTGGCATTGGGCAGCATCGGACGGCCCCAAGTGCCAACCTCGCCAGTCGAACTTCCTTTCTTGAGGCGGAAACTGAGGCGAGGTGTACCCGTTAGAAACAGTGTACCGGCCGAAAGTTAAAAGTGTAAGAGTGCTCTGATAGGCTAGAGAACGACGAGCTGAAGTACACACTTCTTCCATGTCACCCAGGGTGAGTTGAGCACCCCCACACAGCATGCAAAGCTGAATTATAACTAGATCAAACAATTTAATAGCTTTGTAGCCCGCAGTCCCACGTCAGACGTTCCCAAATTCTGCAACCGCATCGGCACCTCCAAGCACTGGGGCCAGCCTTGCCCGCGCCAAACTCACCTTATATGTCATCATCATGTACTCATCGTCCAGACGTGCTCCTTTGCCACCATGATGCTTGCCGGTGGGTTGCGAGGTGGTGCCCATCCCGGGAAAACTGAAGCACGCCTGCTGCTGTGCGGAAGGTGTGATTATGTGCAGAGCTATTGACAAAGGTTCAGCTGCAGCGAGTCAGCAAACGAACTGGAATCCTTAGCCCTCTCTGGAACGAAACAGAAGAGCGAACAGCAGCTGCAGGCCTTTCTCTGCAATGTTTAAGCCCAAACTTGTTACTTTGTGGACGCAAGTACCTCAGCATGATACAAACAACAACGCTAGCGCATACTACTATAATCTGAACGGAGTTGCTGTATCTTCGCGAAACAGCAATGTGTCCTCTGTGTTAGGGCATTGCAATCAGTGCAACATATGCATCGGCTCTTCGACAACAAATCAAAATTGGCAAACACAAGTTTGCGAGTTGTCTGCTCTACTGCAATGCGCTAGTGACGATACTGATCAGCCCGTCGGCGCCAACATGTGTACATGCGCGTGTCACCACCCTGGTGAGATGGATCATCTTGGCAGTGCTACACACGTCCTGGAACCATCTTTCATTTCACTACGGTCTTGTTCCATTTGTCAGTATTTTCGAGAAGACGCACACTTCCCAAAGAACGTGCAGCACCAACATAGCTGATACATTGCAATGATATGGGGCCTAGCGCTAGGCTAGCCACCGTGGTTGAACTCGCCCGTGTACACTTGCAGACTGATGCTCAGCTTTTCCTTGCGATTTCCAAGCCTTCCTTATTCAAAAATAAGCATACAAAGCTCAGCTTGCCACCTGCACCGTCACCCATCTGCTGCCAGTGGTTCAATTCATGGCCATTTGCATGCGTGCAGGTTGATACACCACGACCGCCGTCTTGGAAATCCATGCTTTTGCTTCAGGCACTAACTGCAGCTCGTCACAGGCAGGATGTCGAACCCTGCTATTTGTTGCCACCAGCTGTGCACTCTTGCTCTTGGGCGGGCACACGCTGCCGCACGGTGGCGGCCACCGTGTAAAGATTTGCAGGCAGATACACTTTGCAAAGACGATTCCGCAAATGCGGCACTCACATGCGGCAGCCACCGTGCCAGCAATCCACTGCACGCATGTAAAGCAAGTGGCCATCTGTCAGCCGCGCAGTGACGCACTGCTACGCAGTTTGGATGTTACACAACGGGAACATTGTTGGCAGGCCGGTACTACGCAGGGTCCTACGTAGTACCGGCCTGCCAACTGCCACTACGAAGGGCGCATACCCAACACGGTGCCTCTTCTTTGCACCACCATCAAACCTGCTGCTGCCATGTACGGCACTGGCAGAACATGCAGCGGCAATACACCGCCGGCACATGTTTCAGTGTCGGGAGCTGCTGCAGGTGGTGCTGCTCCTGTTACTGCTGCCGCTGCAAGTGCAGCAGCTGCTGCAGCACCTGCTGCACTGCTGCTACTTCCGTTGCTGCAGGCCAACCACAGCCAGCCAGCTGCCATCACTCAGCGCAGCATCACCCGCTGCTGCTGCCGACGGCCACCCGCCAACACCCCGACTACGGCTGCTGCGCCCAACCACTGCACAAGCACCGTCATCTGGGCTTGGAATGCTTTGGCTGTCGCTGTCAGCAGGCGAGTGCCGCTGCGTACGTGCTGGATCCCTGCTGGGGCTGCGCTGGTGCTGCGTGCGGCCATGCCGCTGCGCGCTGCTCAACTCCATCGATTCTGCCCTGCCAGGTGGAGGCGCATCTGCGGACACAGCCCTGCTGTGTACCTCAGCGCAGACAGCTGCACTCTGTTGCTGCTGCTGCTGCACAAGCTGCTGAGCCAGCTGCAGTGCTGCGGCAGCCACCACAGCCGCATCCTGGCTCAGCAGCAGCCGCGTGTACGCCACTGCATCGTTCAGCAGGCACACCGCTGCTGCTGCCACCGCACGCCTGACGGGCAGCAGCCTGCAGAAGTTGAGCAGCTGCTTCAGCGGCTGCTGCACGCGCAGCTGAAATGACATCAGACGCAGCACCACTTGCTCGGCTATGAAAAGCCTGGGAGAGAGCGTCGAGAGCATAGCAGCAGCAGCAGCAGCAGCAGCAGCAGTAGCAGCACCAGTAAACAACCAGACCGTCAAAACACCTACGCATGTGCATGATTGCGCCAGCAACACAACACAACCTGTGGTGCCTGCAGCCTCAGTAGTTGTGAAAAGCAGGTGTATGCTTGCAAAGTACAGCACAACTCAATTTGGTACATCGAGCCTAGACCATATGCGCATTGCAGGTCTTGTGCGCACACCAAGCCCCCTCATCCAGACATAAGACGCGCTGCCAATGCCACAAGATACGACTTACAAGAAATGATGTTTGTTTAATGTCCTTATCATCAGCAATCAGGCATGCGTCCTCCTTGGGCTGCACATGCATGCTGCTCCCACCTGTCCTTGGCTGCGTAATAGTCGTCGCCAGTCACACCGCCAGATCGTCAGCCGCTGGCTGCGGCAGCAGCTGCCGCTCCCGCGTTTGCTGCTGCTGCTGCTGCCGTCCAGTGCCAGCTGTGCCCTCAGCAGCTGCCTGCACGGATGCTGCATGCTGCTGTGCTGCGCCCCCCGCCTCCCCAGCACACACATCTGGCTGCTGAGCAGGTGCAGCTGCAGCTGCATGCGCAGCATCGCTCCTGTCAGGGTGCACTGTCACGAGGTTGAGTGGGGCGAGCGCTTGCAGGAGCTGATGCTGAGCGCAGCGGCTGAGCAGACGTGCAGAGTTTATGAGGTGGTTGACCGACACGTTCACCTGCAGGGCCGAGGCAGTCAGGAGCGGCCATCAAGGGCAGCGCAGGGCTGGTGGTGTCGAGTGCCAACCAGGCCTCCGTCCCGTGTCCCTGCGGCTGCAGCTGCTGCTGCTGGAGCCCCTGATGTTGCTACGTTGGCGCCGGTGGACACATCACTGCCATGCCAATCAGCGCAGACGTGCGGCAAGTTTGTACCTGCCAGCAGCATGATGTGTAATGACTCCCCCCAAGGCAGGCAACTGCTCACCTCCTCAGCCTTTGCAGCAACAAAGATGCACGCAGTGACAAGCTCCTGTGTGTTTTGCCGATATCATGTCATAGTGTCGCAGGCCCGCAGCGCACAGCACGCAGCAGCGGCATCGAGCACAGCAAGGCGTCAGTGCAGGGTGGCTGCCCTGGCATGCATTGCTTCTGCTACTGCCGGCAAGGTGTTCGGCACAGGTGCCCTGACCTGACTGTTCAACTGGCAGGGGTGCTCGCTGCAGCGAATCCTGTGTAGGTAGGTGAGTGCAGTAGTGGTGGCTACTGCTGGCAGATCAAGCACCCGCGCCAAGGCCTTCAGCAGCTGACAGTCTGGTAAGTAGCTGCTCGCGATTATGCTAGACATATACACCACATGCAGCTGTGCGTGTGCCGGCGTAGGTCCGTATGCAGTATGTTGTGCAGTGCTATAGCAGTGTTGCAGATGTGCACTCGTTGCCGCACACAAATTAAGCAGACAGTGCAAGATGAGCTCTTGCAAGCAAACAAGGAGAAAACCGATGTACCAAACGGAAATAAAACAGCCCTACGCTCGCCAGTGTTCATCCTGTAACAATTGACTCGGCGCGAACATCGAACAATCGAGATCGTTACCAGTAGTTGAAGTAGCTTCGCACTTTCAACAGCCTTTGCTGAAAGTGTAGGAGTTGAGCACCGTCCACAACCAACCCTTTCCGAAACATTTACGCTTCGGCATCACGCCACCAATTGGTTGCAACCGTGCATTGACATTAACGTTTTCCTATGCGTCTACACGCGCCCTCATGCGAATGGCGTGCTCGGGGCACGCGGCAGGCAGCAGTGGCTACTCCTATGGCTGCTGCTGCTGCCACTTGTACGGTGCCCAGGCTGTCAACGCGCTGCAATGACAGCCGTTCAGCAGAAGTCAGCACGGACGAGCAGTCAGATGCTGCAAAACCTCGCATGCGCAGGAGCAGGCTGTTCAAGAATCACAGGGCTTTGAGCCACGCTCAGCAGCAGCGCCAGCTCAGGAGCCAGCAAAGGCAGGTCCACCAGTCTCAGAGGAGTTCCGGCGGGCTTTTGAGGAGCTGGGTGTGAAGCCTGTGGCCTGAACAAGCTCAGCAGGGTGAGCTGCTGTGAGGGTGGCAGCTTTGGCGGCCACATGCCACTGGTGTCAGCTCAGGCACCAACAGGCCTCAGGCTGCAGCTGCTGGCGTGATGCGCATATCGCTTGTTTAGTTGACTGGACCAGCATTGAAAGCTCCAGTTGCAAGCTTCAGCAGAAGCTGTACCAGCAGCGGCAGCTTGGCCGTGGGTTGACAAACATTGCAAGGACAGGATGAGACTGTCACAGTGCGCAGTGTGCACTGACCATCAGCAACCCATGTTGGCTCCGTTAGCATGGCAGTGCACCCGTGCTGCACACCTTGCACCTCAGCAGCTGGCTGCAGACGTAGTGGCAGCTGCACGGCAGTTGCTGTGCGCGTAGGTTTTTGCTCTGCTTGAGTGGCTACGCATTGGGTTGACGGTGTGTTTGCTTGCTTGCTTGCTTTGCTTGCTTGCTTGCTTGCTTGCTGGCTGGCTGCTGGCTTGCTGGCTTGCTGCTGGCTTGCTTGCTTGCTTGCTTGCATGGCGTTGACGCGGCATCTGCATCCTGGCATGGGGTGTGCGGCACACAACAGAGCCACGGCTTACTGACATGCTAGCGCTTGCGCAGAGCAGATGTACTCCAGCGGAAGAGGGCTGCGTGCCACCTGGGTTGGTAGTGTCAGGTACACACCAGCTTGGGGGCCTGTTCTGTCATGCTCGCAAAGGTGCTGCGCTTCATGCCGCTGCATTGAGGCTTCATTCCTGAGGTCTTACGATGTGCATGTGTCTGGTGTTGTGCCTGCAGGGCGCGCTTCAGGCACGCAGGGAAGCTGCAGAAGCAGCCAATGAAGGCAGCCGCATCAGCATCAGCACAGCAGCAGCAGCAGGCACAGCCGCAGCAGAGATGAGCAGCAGCAGCAGCAGCGGCAGCAGCAGCAACAGCCTCGGCAGCAGCGGCATGATGATGAGGAGGAGCGGCAGTGGCAGCAGCAGCAGCGGCGGCAGCGGTACAACGCTGACGATGCGGCACGTGGCGACGAGGGGTCATGGCGTGACCGGCCACGCCGCAGCTACAGCAGCGATGACCGCAGCGGTGACCGCAGCAGCGGTGGCGGCATCAGGGAGCGAGCACGTCTTGCTGGCGAGGCTGCTGCTGCTGAGGCGCGCCCCTGGCTCAACCGCGGCAAGGTTGACCGGTCAAAAGCAGCGGCAGCAGCGGACGGCCCACCCGCGGCGGCTCGGACGTGCAGCGGCGGCGCTGGGAGCGGGAGGCTGAAAGAGGGCGAGGCTGCAGGCGGATGAGGAGCGCAAGCGGCTGGCACGCAAGGCGCGCAGCGAGAAGATCCCACAGCGCCCAAGCCAAAGCAGGACAAGGTCATCTTCCAGGTGGGCTGGGGGACGTGTGTCAGGCTGGTGGCGCGCTTTTGGTGGCGGTGACGGGCTGACCGGGGGGGCCTGCGGCGGCTGCAGGGCGGCTGTGGGTGCGGGGCGGGGTGAGCGTCTGCACCTTGGGTTCATACAGCCGGACGGCAGCATTGGTGGGCTTCAGTCCGAACCGTCTGCCAAGGCGACTGCTGCTGCTGCTGGTGATGAGCGCCGGGTGTGTGGGTGTGGGGTGCAGGCCATGACACGCAGTGGGATGAGAAGGCCTCGGGGGAGGAGCTGCGCGGGGCGCGGCGTCGGCGCGAAGATCGCGCGCGTGGGCATCTACGACCGCAACAAGGGCGTACGCGCGGTGCGGCGCAGAGCTCTGCAGGACCCTGCAGCCGCCAGCGATGAAGAGGCCGCGCAGCTGGCCGCGAACGCGGCGCGGCAGATCCAGGAGGCTGCGCCAAGAGCATCCAGCCCAGCAAGGAGAGCGTGTACCAGGCGGCAGCGGGCGTGAAGCGCAGCTTCGCGCGGGCAGAGGCGTTGCCAGAGGGTGAGCGCAGACTCTACTGTGAAGTATGGTGTGAACTTTGCCGTGAGGTGTGGTGTGAACCGTGAAGGCTGGGGCGAGGTGTGGCGTGAGGTGCATTGTGCAGCTAGTGCGGCTGCTGCGGCTGCAGCTAGTGCGGCTGCTGCCGAGGTTGAGCGTGAAGTGAGGTGTGAAGTATGGTGTGAAAGGTGGCATTAAAAGTGTGCTGCATGCACCGAGGTGCAAAGGGAGGTGTGGCCACAGTGCATGGCTTGCAGTGTGCACCCTGCGGTGAAGTGCGTCTCAAGTCTGATGGCAGCTGCAGGCTGTGGGTTTGCTCAACATGAGCAGAGAAAGAGAGCGTGAGTGCAGCGGCAGCACCTGCTTTGCAAGGTCAGCGCCTGCTGTCAAACTTATCCTTGTTTGTCAGGTGCGCGTGCGCTACCTGACACCCCTTGCCAAGCATGTTGGCTAGCAATGCAACACTCCAGCTGCAGTCAGCTGAAGAACACGTCAAGTACACGTCAGCATCGCCCAGCTGACGCGCCATGCTGATGTTTGCGGTTTTTGGTGTCTGCCTGCCCCTGTGCTGTGTCTAGGTGAGTGGGAGCGGCTGAAGAAGGAGTACAAAGCTATTCCCACACCATCAAGATCGGCCGCAGGGGAGCCAGCGCAGCGCTGATTGGCCAGGTGCGGCTCAAACCAGAGCACTCCGACCCAAACCTTTCCAACGCATCAGCTTTGTTTGCTGTTGTGTAACACCAAGCAGTCCATGTTGGGTGTGCTGAGGCTCTTCAATGGTTCCGCACGGCTGCTGTGCTTGCTAGGGCATGCACACACCAGCTTGTGAACGAAGTATGTTATACCTGTTACGGTGCAGTATACTAGTGTGTTTTATAACACACTGTGCGTGCAGATCCAGGCCGCCTGGCGAGGCAGGGAGGTTGTGAAGCTGGTCATCCACGACGACAAGTCGGCGCGCAAGGTCAACCTGCCGCGCCTCAACCTGCTGCTGGCGGAGCTTGAAGAGAAGAGCGGTGGCGTGCTGGTGGACGCGGCGGGCGCCAGCATCTGGCTGTACAGGTGCGCCCGGCTGCAGCAAGCGGGGGGAGGGAGGCGGGCGTCACCCAGTGTCATGCCCAGCGGCACCCAGTCCACACCCGTGCAGCAGCAGCAGCAGCAGCAGCAGCAGCAGCCGAGGCGCAGTGGCCGCGGCGCGTGGCTGCATCGGTGGCGTAACTGCATCGGTGTGGATGCTCCGGCCAAACCTGCCGGGCTGTTGCTGAGGCCGAACCTTGAACTTGAGGGCAGGCGAGGCTGCGCGCTGACTGGTGCAGCTGGCACCAGCATCCAGCTGCACAGGCGCGAGGGGTGCATGAGCTGTGGCTTGCACAGTTGTTGATGCATTGTCCTGCCGGCCTGTCGTCTTGCCTAAACACCGCTGCTGCTGCTGCTGCTGCTGCTGCTGCTGCAGGGGTGTGGACTGGGTGCCAGCACCGGTGCCTCCTCCTTACAGGCCACCCCCGCAGTACGAGCACTTCACGCAGGAGCACAGCCCTCTGGGCAGCTGGAGAGACATAGCCGGCATCAGCTGCTACGTTGTCAGCAGCAGCGAGGCAGCTGGACTCACAAGCCCACCCCACATCAGCAGCAGCAGCAGCAACAAGGCCAGCAGCAGCAGCAACGCCAGCAGTAGTGGTGGTAGCAGTAGCGGGATGGGAGGCAGCAGCAGCAGCAGCAGCAGCAGCAGTGGTGATGCCATGACGGTGCTGCTGCTACCTGATCAGTTCGCATTCAAGGACTCGCCGTTGATGATGCAGGTGAGTGCTCAGTGGCAGGTTTCAGCTGCAGGTGGTGATAAGGTTATGCATCTGCTGGTGTTGCCAGCACGGGTGTGCGTACCAGCTTACCATGCAGTGGCAGGCGGCGGCTGCCACATTTGCCGTGTCGTGTGTGTGTGGCATGCAGCTTGCACCCGAGGGCCACACCCAAATGGTGTGGTAAGCCCAGCCTGCTGCCAAGCATCTCCCAGGAGCAGTGCACATCATCAACCCAAGCATGTGTGCTGTTCAGGGTTGAGGTTTGCAAGCATGCCACGCCTCACTCATTCCGTCGGTGCTGCCTCACATAGTCCTCGCCATATAACGCCATCGCACAACTCCTGTCCTGCGGCAATGCCTCTGCGGTGTCACTGCTCCCGCTGCTGCTGTCCAGATGGCTGACCGCGTGGCCTCCAAGGGCGCGGTTGTCATCATGCCGGACCTGCTGGGCCCCAGCCCCTCAGCCCCAAGCAGCAACGTGAAATGCAACGGCCAGAGCCCGGCCACCAAGAGCTCCGGCTACTGGGTAGTCAAGCACTGGCCGCTGGTCAAGAAGCGCAAGCTGGAGTACATGGACTGGTTCAACGCGGGGCCCGGCAGCTGGCTGCAGCAGCGGCCGAGGCTGCTGCAGCTGCTGGAGGAGATGCAGCAGCAGGGGCTGTACGACAAAGATGCAGCAGCAGCAGCAGCAGCAGCAGCAGCAGCAGCAGCAGCAGGGAGCGCCAGTGCAGACAGCAGCAGCAGCAGTAGCAGCACGGCTGGTCGGCCGCTCGGTGTGCTCGGCCTGGGCTGGGGCACCTACCTCGGGCTGCGGGCGGCCGGGGACGATGAGTGCGTCGCCGCAGGCATCAACGCGGTGGCCGCGATGTCGCCCGTGACCTTCCAGAAGGACCACGACATCGCGGCGTCGCTGCAGCTGCCCGTGGCGCTGCTGCCCGCCAAGTACGACCCCATGGAGCAGGTCATGCTGCACGTGGACCTGCTGCAGCGGCCGTACGCGAAGCGCTGCATCTTCAAGCGCTACGGCATGGTGGGTGTCATCATCATCATATCACCCATTCAGCCATAGCATCGCAGCATCAGCGCCATAGCATGGTGGGTGGTGTTGCGCATGCAGGGGCTCAAGGGGCTGGGGGCATGGGCTCAGCCGGCGTGTCGGGGCGCTGTGCTGCATGTTGTGCACTGCACCGGTGCTGCATGTCCCTGCGGCCATAGCCGCTGTTGCTGCCCTTCATGGGGTGTGCCGGCCGTGCCGCACTGCCGTTTCTGTGACATCCGCTGGTGCGCCAGCTGCCTTGTGTTTGTGTTCCACCCTTGCACCCCAGCGGCCAAGCTCGACCCCTACCGGTCTACCTGCGTCACCTCATGTGCATGGCGACATCAGTGATTGTTGTCGTGCTGGCCAGACTGTTTTCACGCCGCTCACTGCCATGCCACTCTGCCGACGTTCCTGTCTGCATGTTTCGCATTGCTTGCCCTGCAGGTCAAGCCTGGCTGGGCTCACTGGCTGCCGCAGTGGATCGACAGCAGGGCCATGTACCAGGCTGCCGAGCAGCTGCTGATGTCGATAGCGTTCCTGAAGCGGGAGCTGCTAGGGGAGGACAGCGCGCTGCTGCCGCCGCCACTGACGGCTGCAGACAAAGCAGCAGCAGAGGACACGGCAGCAGCAGCAGCGGAAGATGCAGAGGCAGATGCACAGCGAGAGGCTGCAGAAGATGAAGACAGTGGGGTGGAGGGGGAGTAAGCCGTTGACTAACTTGAGTTAGGGCCTTTTGGAGCTGCAGCTGCTGGTGTTGCAGCCCGCTTGCTGACTTGGGTGATGTGTGTGGGGTGAGACACCCAAGGGTCGGTAATGCACACACCCTCTGCATGGAGGCAGCTGCCTGCAGGAAGTTTGGTGCACAGCAGCCGCCACTACTGATCCTATTGATCAAGCCGCAGCAGCACCAGATGCAAGGGCTCGGCAGGGTAGAGATGCTCCCAGACAAGGCTTAAGGCTATAGCTAGCTAGCTGGGTTGGCGTCACATGCATATGTGTTGGTTTGAGCCGCCTTCCCTTGTTGGCTGCCAGCCATGACGGGCACAAGCCCTTGATGTTGGTGATGGCCTGCTTGCACTTGTGTAGTGAGGTCTGCTGTGCTGTGTGCCTGCCATGCTGATGGGTTTGCATTTGCCATGCTGATGGGTGCTGCAATTTGTTACACTTGTACATGTACGTGAGTTGGCAGAACCTATTGCAGCTGCACAGTGCTTTGTACACATGTCCGTGTTCTTTTACATGTGCATGTGTGAATAGTCAACCCTGAAGTATCGTGCAAAACCTCATATGCATTAGTCCCATGCCACGCTGGGCCACCCGGAGAGGGGCACTGGCTGCATCGCCAACCGTGCAGTCCTGCCACGGGCTGTGCAGTCTCGGTGTGTTTGGTGCGGCGGCAGCCTGCAGGTGATGATGCACTGTCCGGCTGCGGTGCAGCCAAATGACGCAGTCAATTGACGGCATGATTGACAATGATGCCGTCACCAGAGCAATGCCCTTGATCATCACGTACGGCATGACTGAGCCGCGATGATGACTCCTTGACACAAGTTGAGCAACACACAACTCCACGCAGCAGCGACAACAGCAGACAAACTCGAGAGCTAAAGAGAACCAGGCGCAGGTTACCAGGTTAAAGCAAGCTGCAAACACGACTCCCCGGGGACGTTGAGACCCGTAACCACGACTTCATGCCCGCCACAGCCCATGCAGCTCTGCAACGTGCGCCAGCGCAGCCACGTCAACACCAGGGTACAGGCCCTGCAGCCCCTGCAGCTCCTGCAGCACCTGCACCACATGCCCAGCTGCCGGCACTGCCCTTGAGGCATCTGCTGCCTCACCACCCTCAACTGCAGAAGGGATTGGTGCTGCTGCTGCTGCTGCTGCTGTTGCTGCTGGAGATGAAACATCAAAAGCAGCGGTACCGTTGCTGCTGCTTTGCAGCAAGCCTTTGCGTCTTGCTGCTGCTTGAGTGTCCATGGCGCAGGACCTATGATTGCGTGTGCGGCCGCTGCCGCTGCTGCACCCCCTGCCGCCCGCACCTGCTTCCTGTTTAGTTCCTGCTGCAATGCAGCGTGAACTTCATCATCCAGCAGCTCAGCAGCAGGCAGCACACTTGCTCCAAAAGCTGAGCTGGCAACAGCTGCACCGCCCGTACTGCCAGCCCTACGTCATCTTCTGCCAGGCAGTCCAGGAGAGCCAGCAATGTACTGCCCAGATGTACCGCTGTGAGCTGTACAAGGCCTCTAGGCACCAGCAAACTGCAACACTGCTGCTGCTGCTGCTGCTGCTGCTGCTGCCAGGGCCTGCTGCTGCTGGCCCAGCCCCTTGCTGCAGTACCGCTTGCCACACATCCTGCATGAGAGCATACATGCTGCCGTGCCAGGACGCATCGTACACGTCAGGCAGCACTTGGGAAGCAAGGCGCTGCCAGCTGTCACTGCCAAGGCCCAGCAGCAGCTGCTGCAGGCCTTCTGTGCTGCTGCTGCTGCTGCTGCCGTTCTGCTGATCCAGTGCTACCTGCTGCGAGCTGCTGCTGCTGCCGCTGCTTGATGTCCCAGCAGCAGTTGCCAGTGCGGCTGTTGAGCGCCACCAGATGCTGCTGCTGCCCCTGCTGCCGCTGCTGCTGGTGGAGGCAGTCCCGCAGGGCTGGTTGGCACGCCCTGCACTGACCTGCCTCGGCAAGAGCGAGCCTTTGCAGCGGCACCCTTCGTGCCCTTAGCACTGGTTGCTGCTGCTGCTGCTGCTGCTGCTGCTGGCGTGGCTGCCTGAGGTTGGATATATCCTGCAGCAGATGATGGCATGGCCATGCCTTGTGCTGCGCTGCTGCTGCTGCTGCCCTGCTTACTGAGCGAGGCCTGCGTCAGATCACCAGGTGGAGCTTGCTGTGGTGCTGCTGCTTGTTGACTTGCCGAATGCCTCTGATGCTGCTGCTGCTGCTGCTGCTGCTCGGGGTGTCGCAACTGGCAGGGTCATGCGGGGCGGCTGCGCCCACACCACTTGGGAGCCAGCAGCCTGCCCGCCCAGCACCACAAGAGGGGCCTGCCCGATGCGGAGTGGGGCAGCAGAAGGAGCAGCAGCAGCACCCGCTGGCTGACCTGGCAAGCTGCTGCCCATGGCTTGCTGCTGCTGGCGCTGCAGGCTGGTAGCAGCAGGGGCGGCTTGCTGCACACGCAGCCTCCTGGAAGACCTGACCACGCCGGCTGGTGCCGCAGTTTCAGGCTGTTGCTGCTTCTGCGGCAGCATCTGCTGCTGCCGTGCCTGTGGCAGCAGCTGCTGCTCCTGATGCTGGACTCCTCCCCCCCCTGCCATGACTGGACTGCTTGAGCTGCTTTTGGGTGGTTGAAGCGGTGACTGCACAGTCTCCTGTGACTGCTGCTGCCGCTGCTGCTGCTGCTGCTGCTGCTGCGTCACTTGGCGGGCAGCAGGGGCCTCGTCTGCGATGCCAGCAACATCTTTGAGCAGCCCCAAACCATCCTGAGCCCCATCCAAAGCTGATACACTACTGGATACGGATACAACAGACTGCTGCTGCTGCTCCCGCCGCCATTGCTGCTGGTTTGCTTGCCAGTCCTGCTGCCGCTGCAGCTGCTGCTGCACGGCAAGCCGCTCAGCGTCATCTTCCTGGTCTTGCCTGGCAGCTGCCTCTGCTGCAGCTGCTGCAGCTGCTGCCTGCTTCGCCTTGTGCCGCCGCCGCCGCTGCTGCTGCTGCTGCTGCTGCTGCCGCCTGACCAGCCAGGGGTTGGCTGGCACTGCTGAGCTTGCCCCTGCGTTGCCTGGCTGCAGAAGTTCCTTGCCTTGGCTGCCAGTGTCCTCCCACAGCTCATCATCGTCATCGTCTTCAATGACAACACGAGCTTGCCTTTGCCTGCTGCTGCTGTTTTTGTGGCTGCGTGCTGCACTTGATGCCGAGGTGCTTGTCTGCTGCCGCAGCTGCTGTAGCAGCTTGCTGCTGGCTGCAGCAGCAGCTGCCCTGCGCGCTGCGGCCTGCTTTGCAGCTGCGGGTCCGACAGCTGATGCTGTTGCTGTTGCGCCCCATGGCAGCTGTGCTGCTCGCTTGGGGAGGCTGGCAGGCGCTCGTACCAGGCTCTGTAGCCCACGCGCAGCTGCAGTGCTGCTTGCAGGACTGCTGCCTTGCGGAGCACTAGCAGGTGGCTGGCCTGCTGCAGCTTCAAAGTTACTAGGGTCTGAAGCTGCCTCAAATAGGGCATCAATCACATCCAAGTCGTCTGCCAGCTGCTGGGATGGCGGTTGCGCTCCCCCATGCAGCTGCAATCTGCTTCTTCTGCTGCGCCATGTGGGCAGCAGCCACCGTGCTGTTGGTGCTGCTGCCAGTGCATGAGGAGGCACGCACTGCCCTTTCACAGACCTGAAAATGGACATGTTATGCGTTGTGCATGTGTAGCGGTTATGCTGAACGGCTATACACTGCTATCGTGTGAGGTCGCAGTGCTGCTGCTGATGCTGCTGCTGCTGTGATGAATGTTGGCATGCAACTGCTCAGCAGTACAAAGTTCAACAACGATGCATATCAGCGGAATAAAACAGGCACGTGCGAACAAGATGGAAGATTTCGAGATTTCAAGCGAAGCTAAGTCATAGCGGAAGCCCTACAGGTGCACCTCTGTTGTCCTGTTATCCAGCTCAACCTAAGCAAGCTCTGGGACACCGTACACTCCACGGCAAACAACGTAGACAGTGTGCGTGCCTTCCTATGCAACCGTTGCGGATCATGCTCTGAACAGTTGTCGCACCTTCCTGGTCAGTACCGAGAGCCATGCCAGCTCCAAGGAAGCCAGCAGCAGCAGACTTGGTGGGGTACCTAAACTCCCAAGCACCCACCCTGCCAGTGAACCAAGCCATCTCCTTGGCGCACTACTACCGTTCAGCTGACCTGCTGCAGGCACAGGTGGGGCCTGCACAGCTGCACCCATGGTGTTATGCTGACATGATCTACACACACTACATCGTGTGGAACGCCGTGTCCTTGCCTTGCAGGCGTCAGCATACAGGGTAGCAAACAATGAGGAGCAGCTGTATGTTATGCTGGTGCGCCTCATCAGGTGCGCGCAGGATGCCCGGCAGCACAGCAAAGTAGCCGCAGGCTTTGCCGCCCAGCTTCCAGAAATGCAGCCAATACAAACAGAAGTTTGAGACTGCCTTGTGCTACTGGTTGATGGCATGTATGCGCATGCCTCCAGATATCATCTGCTTCCCCTGTCTGGGCGTCGCCGTTTGCTCACTCGCCTTGCTGCACCCACTCCCCTTGCTGCGCTTGCATTTGCAGCCTGGTGGTTGAAACCATCCCAAAGCACAAGCTGTGTGCGGCGAAAAGCGCACAGCATCAGAAGTACGAGGAGGTAGGGTGTTGCAGGAATCAGCTTGCAAAGAGCAGACGGTGCGAGAGAACTTCACCGTGACTGGAAGCTGCGTTTAGAGGTATGTACCCATGCTTGCACTCTTACCTGCTTGTATGCATGTGTACAGCAGTGCGGGACAGCTGCTAATCACCAGGCCGAAGCTGAGGCTGCCAACACACCCTACACCCTGCTGCTGTTGTCTTGCCTTGTCGTGCAGCAAGGTAAAGCAGCAGCAGCAGAGGCAGAAAGGCTCAAAATCATCCTGAAAACCAAGCACATACAGCGGCCCCGCGCGCACACCAGCAGGCGCCCAGAAAACACTGTGCAGATCACAGACACAGATGCACTACCAGACATAGACTGGGCAGGTGCAGCAGCGCCGCCACCTGCTGCCGCAGCAGCTGCAGCAGCTGGCATCACAGCTGGGTATGTACCACTGAATTCGGACCTTGAGTGGCCCCCCAGGTCAGCAGGGTCAAGCAGCAGTACAGGCAGTACAGCAGCAGCAGGTGCAGCGGCTCTTGCAGGAGCTGCAGCAGCAGGGGGCAGCGCTGCAGCGCAGTGGGGCCCCGTGTCATACAGCAGCCACTACGCGCCCACGAACCAGCAGACGCTGCAGAAGCATGCACTTTTTGCTCCTAGAGGCGCACGGCCGCTGCAGCAGCAGGGCAGCTTGGGCACCAGCAGCAGCAGGCCACGCTACCCTGCATTTGACAGCAGCCCCATAGACTCGCTGTGGACAAGCAGCAGCAGCACCAGCAGCAGTGCAGCAGCAGCGCTGCCGGATGTTGACCGCCTAGCCATCAGCAGCAGCGAGCTGCAGCAGCCGCAGCCGTCCGCTGGCCCGAGTTTAGGCCCTCAGGAGGTGGAAGTGCAGGGCATGTCTCCGTGCTCTGCGCAGGCAAACGGCAGCTGCGCTGTCGTGCCTGTGACGCTGCCGAGTGTTGCCGAGGCTGCTGCAGCAGCGGCTGCTGGCCCCAAGTCGCTGAGCAAGCGGCTTGACTTGCGGGATGTGCACATCAGCGTCGCGCTCATGAACGATTTCCTGCACTATGCGGCCAACAACACGCGGAGGTGGGCGTGCAGCATGCGCAGTCATGTGCAGCAGCTTTTCCAGCAAGGTCAAGGCACGCGTGAAGCATGCTGGAATGGTTGAACTGCGCTTTGTGCACAACTGCGACAGCTGGTGTTGAGCTTGCTTGCCACTTTTGTGGCGGGTGGCACGGAGCAGCTGCGGGTGTTTGGCAACTGCTTTGTTTGGCCTGGGATGAGGACAGCACCTGCGGGAACATGTGGAATGGGGACCTACAGCAGCACAGTATTGTATGCTTGCTGCATGCTGGCTCAACCGTCGCCGCTGCTGGCGGCCCTTGCCTGCAGGGGCGTCGAGTCGTGCGGCATCCTGGCGGGGCGCCTGTCCGCGTCAGACAGCCGCTTCACCATCACCACGCTCATCGTGCCCAAGCAGACGGGCACCAGCGACACAGTGGAGATGCTGGGCGAGGAGGAGGTGTGGGAGGCAGAGGTGAGCGGCGGCTGTGCCTTGTGCTTCACCTTGGTGGCCGGTAGCAGGCAAGGCGGTGGCGGCAGCATGGGCAGGTCTGGTATTAGTGACAGGGGTGGCAGCGACACGCAGCGGAGATGCTGCGTGAGGAGGAAATTTGCATGGCGAGGTGAGCACTGTATCAGCAGCTGCAGCTGCGTGAGTATTGGCAGGGGTGGTCGCGAGTTGGGATACTGGGTGAGCAGGGGTGGGAGCCAGCGTTCAGCGTTGCATGCCGTGTGCGTAAGGTGCGCAAGCAAGTCACCAACCACAGGGGTATACGTCAACATTGCGTATTGCGCAAGTCACAGGGCTGGCTATGAAACTTTTGGTCCAGGAGCGGGAGGTGTCCAGCAAGTGTGAGCAACCGCGCCCTTGCACCAGAGTTGCAATCCCAGGACAGCATTTCTATCATTTGAAGGCAGCAAACATCGGTGCTCCATTGGCATGTGGTTTACCAAGCAGCAGTGTCGGGTTGCATGGATGGAGTTGCGCTGTGTTCGGGCTGGCACGTGACAGCAAGAAACATTTTGCAGCCAAGTGTTGATACTGCCACCTGGCAGTCGCGTCAGCCGCCATGCTTGCGCTTCTTTCGTCACCTGGTCTTCTTGAGCAGGTATCCATCTGCACTGCTCTTTGCATGACTCCAACTCGCCACACGTTTTGCGCCAAGCTTTGCTGTGTGCTGCTCACTGTGCTGCGCTGCATCTCCAACACCTCACTGCAGTCTTCCCGGGAGCTTGTACCGCTTGGCTGGATCCACACGCACCCCACGCAGACGTGCTTCCTCAGCTCAGTAGACATCCACACGCAGTGCGGCTACCAGACCATGCTGGAGGAGTCTGTCGCAATCGTCATGGCGCCCACAGACAGCCGCAAGAAGTGCGGCATCTTCCGCTTGACCACGCCGGCAGGGCTGGAGCATGTGCAGCGCTGCACGTACCGCGGCTTCCATGCCAGCTGCAACAGCGAGATGTATGAGTTGTGCGGGCACGTGTATTTGAACCCCAACGCAAAGCACGAGGTGATAGACCTGCGGTGATGCTTTCTGGGCAAGCATGCGCTTATTCTGGTGTATTGAAGTTGGCGGGCGGCTGACGGCATGGTGGAGTTGCCAGTGCCTTGTTGGCACCATGTATTGTGGTGGAGCACAGATGCTTGTATAGTAAGCCCAGAAGAATCTTGGGCTTCCGGCAGATCATGTTGACTCGAATTTGGGTGTGGTGATAGTGCCGGCCTGCAACTGAAAACCAGGCTGGGCAGTGTGTGCTGCATGTCGGGTACAAATAGCATCATGTGGCTGCTGATGGTGATAGTATCATCTGCACAAGGGGGGCAGGTGTTGTTAATCTTACCAGTTAGAGGCAAGCGTCATGCTGGTGCCAGCAGCCGGCACACTGAACTTCAATGCACCGTATGGATGTGAGAGGACACGGCACTAGCATGCAGTACACTGGCAGCCCAGCCAATCCATAGTATGGATGTAACAAGCAGCTGACGTGACATCTTAGCGATTGACAGATCAGCGCCAAGGAGCTGTGGGCAGGCACTGTTTCTGCAGCATTGCCCCTGCATGTGGGGTGATCGCACAGCCCTGGCACTGCCAGAATTGATGATCGCCTGTGTAGATATGTCTCCGTGACATATTAGCAATTGACAGATCAGCGCCAAGGTCAAAGGCAGCAGTAACCTGTCTCTACAGTAATGCCCCTGTAGGTGGCACAACCATGGCACGCCCACATCGCACAACCATGGCACGGCCACAACTACTTGATCCCCTGTGTGCAATTCAGCTACAACCGTATGATCCGCCAAGTGGCACCTTGGACAATGTGAGCCACATAGTTGCTACTTGCCTTTTCATGTTAGAGTGCTGTTGCTTCTTCACTTGGTCGGCTGCTGGCTCAAAGAGCCAAGATCTCATGTCGTGAGGTTGCATCTCGACAAATGTTGGCATCTAATGCCTCAATTGAATAAGGATAATGGGTGATTCTTTGCGTGTCGCACACTGGCACGCGCACAGCAGATATGCACGCAAAGCAGAAGACCAATAGGCATCTGCAACAGTCACAGTGACTTGCCTACCCACATGCTGGGCAACCTGATTAGTGGTAGATATGCACTGCACTAAGACAAACATGCTCACATGGCATAGCAGAAGCTAATTGGATGCTGGAGCTGATTGGTCACGTCAATGTAGCTAAGGCTATTAAGAGAAAGCGAAGTGGGCACCCTTTGACACTTTGAGCCTGAAAGGCGGCTCGCTCAAAGAGCCGAGATCTCAGGTCGTGACTTCACATCTTGACAAATGCTGGCATAAGATACCACAACTGATATGATGGGTGATTCTTGGCGTGCCGTTCATTGGCACGCACACAACAGATGTGCACACAAATCGGAAGACCAATAGGCATCTATGACAGTCACTGTAACTTGTCTACCCACATGCTGGGCTGCCAGTGGACTGCATGCTAGTGCCGTGTCCTCTCACATGCTGGTGCCTCAGAGTCAAGGCCTGCTGAATCCCATGTTGTTTGTACTTTACTGTGGAGAAGACTACTGTGTGTACGAGGACACTGTTGTGCGCTTATACTGCAGGATACAGCACGCGTGCATTCCTATGGTCGCTGGTGTGCCTTGCCTGCTCCTGCTGCTTTTCTTGTCATTGTCTGCAGCCTGCACCCCTGAAGGTGCGGGTTGCCGGTGTCAGCGGCTTGAAGCAGAGGGACAGTGCATGTGACTGGGGCAGGTTCGCAAACTGAAGCGCCAACAGCTACAAAGGGGCCACAACGCATGCGTGTTGCCGCACAACGTATTGCTGGTGCTTGAGGGTGCTGTGAGTGCACAAAGTGCGTGCAGCTGCCACCACACCTTGGCAGCTTGTGCAATGCTGTCATCTCTGCTGCACAGTCTGAGGAGGCACATGACATGCTGGTCTCCAACAGCTAGCTTACACCGCCAGCACCAGCATCCAGCAGCAGGCAGCCGCAGCACGATATAGATCTGGGTATGTGGTTGGAGCAACCACGTTGCAGCAGCAGCAGCATGGCATCACTTAGGCACAGCACAATGCCAGCAGGCACAGCACCTCGTCTGCTTCACTTAGGCACAGCATGGCAGGCCAAGCAGCAGGCTCCCTTCAGGCAATGGCAGCGCCAGCAGGGCAGCCGATGCACCAGGCAACAGCTGCAGCACCACGCCGGCGGTTATTGCACTCGTGTTCTGCTGACACGGCTGTCCTGCCTGCTGCAGCTGCAGGAAAGTGGCCGCCAAGTATTGGCGGCCAGACGCATGCGTCACTCCAGCAGTGAGGCTGGAGACAATGCAGTTGGCGGCTGTTGCACTCGTGTGCCAGACCAGCATGCAGCACCGTGAACGCTCACTGCAGGCACTGTGCAGCCTGAGGCAGCAAGCCAGCACGAGCAGGCCAGCACGTGACGACGCTGATGCTCCTGGCACTGCGCCGCTGGTGCTGAGTGCTGCTCACAGAGTGTGCGAGCCTCATGTGGCTCGCACACTCTGTGAGCAGCACTCAGCACCAGCGGCGGAGTGCCAGGAGCAGGCTGGAATGTCAGCAGCAGATGATAACGGTACAGGTAACTCAACAATGTGCTTCAGGGCCCAGGACGAGGAATGCGGCAATGCACAGGATGGATTGACAAGCCCTAGGTCTGAGATGGCGGAGCAGCAGCACCATCAGCAGCAGCAGCACACTGCTCTGCCTGAGACAAGCACCACTCCTGGCAGCAGGCAGCGGCCCTAGAGGGCTGTGCAGACTCACGAAAGGGTAAAGGCCAGCAGATTAGGCTTTGCAGGCTGGATACATGAGAGCACCTCCCAGCAGCAGAAACAGCAGCAGCAGCAGCAGCAATGTGCCTTAGCTGCTTGTTTAGGACCAGCTGGGCAAGAAGCGCCTGCACAATCGTGACCACTTCGTCACTTTTGAACTCTCCCGCCAGGCAGCACACCGTATCTGCACAGCCTGTTGACAACCGCTGCGTGCTCTGCTCAGGTGCCATGTGCCAATGACGCGCTTGTGACTGGCGTGGCTGTGCTGCTGAGCTGCTGCAACTCTGGAGGCCTGCAAGGCATGGAGGCCAAGCATGCGCAGCTGCAGGAGCAAGTGCTGGTGGTCATTGCGGTGGATGGGATGTGGCGAGGAGCACAATCACCAGGTTGTTCCACTGGCTTTGATATCTGATCACAACATCACCGGCCTTGGTCTGCAGGTGCATCTGTTCAACTCACTCGTGTCCCCCATCTTGGGCTACTGCTCTGAAGTGTGGGGCCCTGCACTGCTACATAGCTGCGGCAGTGGGCCGCCGGGTGTTGGCAGGGCTCTCAGCAATGACATGCAGGTGGTGCAATTGATGTTCTTGCGCATGCTGGCTGGTCGTGTTCACAAATCAACATGCAGGCAGCTTCTACTGCGTGAGTTTGGCTGCCGACCATTAGTCTGTGGATGGTTCACAGCTTGCTGGGACCTGTGTCACCGAGTGGTTGCACGACCCCCCAATGACTGGTTGTTTCTGGCTATGCAGGAGAACAGGGATTTGAGTCTGAGGGCCTAATCCAGCAGTGTTGAGCAGGGCAGGCAGAGGTCACTGTGGTTTTGGCAGTTTCGGGCTTTTGTGCGTACGCTACACACCCATACGGGAACGTTAGCAGACATTCCTGACTCAATGGTTGGCTTGCATTGCCTTGATGCCTCTGATTTGAGCAATGTACAGAGTGCTTTCCAAGCATGGTTGTACCAGCAGTGGCAGGACTTGCCAGCCAACCCCAGAGTAGCTGGGTCTGATACTGTCATGCACTCTACCTACGAGAACTGGTTTGCATGCTCCCCTTTTGATGAGTTTGATTTGACGAAACCATTGAGGTGGTGCCCAGATTATGTGCACAACACAGCTGGCTTAAACAAGATGCACCTGTCATCTTTGCTGCGTTTTTGCCTGGGTGCGCATGACTTGCGTGTGGCTACTGGTCGGTGGGAGAGGGCTGATAATTCTATGCTACCCAGGCCACAGCGACTGTGCTCTCGGTGCGGTGCTGGCCAAGTTGAGGATGAGTTCCACTTTGTGTTTGAATGTGACGCATATCAGGTTGTTTGAGATCGCTTCTGGCGGCTGTTTGTTGATTTTGGAGGGTGGCAGAGCCCAGTTGTGGGCCCTCTTGGTCAGTGTCTGGCTGACTTTATGCAGCAGAGGCAGAGTAGTGTTGCTGCTTTTATCTACTATTGTCTCCTGGTTAGAAATGATCCGGCTATGGCGCTTGCTGTGCTCCCAAGTGACACTAGTGCCTCAGAGACAGAATCCTCAGAACTTGTCGAGGCCTCGGATTAGTTGGTTGGATTGGTACTCCTTGGCTGTTGTGGGACCCCATGAGCCTTGTTTGGCTCCTTAGTGGGTGGGCCTGTGGCCCTACTTCGGTATTTAGTATTTGGTTTGGTTGATGGGTGTGCGGCTGTTGGGTCTTGCGCTATTTGCACAAGTGACCAAGGCAATGTTGAATCTTGCAAGCAACTGAGGCTGTTGCTACTTCGTACTTTTGCGGGCCACCCTTGAATTGGAGCACGCTTGCGCTTTGCTGTGCACAAACACGATCACAACGGCTTCTGGTAGCTGTTGGAGGACTCCCTCTGCTGATAGTGGCTGATAGTTGCTGCAGCTCAGGTATTGCGGTGCGGGATGCCAGCTGCTTATTCTACGAACCAAAACAACTATTTATATATTTGTGAACCACACACGTTGGGAGAGGGCTGCCAACCTTGGTTGCGTATGCGCAGGATAAGCCAGTGTATTATTGCCAGGGTAGCAGTGTGTTTTGATGAGCTGCGCAGCAGCAGGCTGCGTGCATGGCTGGCATGCTGGGTTGCATGCCATCCGCGCTGGTGGTGCTGCCGCATGCGTGTGCTGCTGTGTGCCTGCTGAGTTGTTCAAAGGCTACAGCAGCAGCAGCAGCTTATGCAACACCAGCAGCAACCGAGCATCATACGCATCAGTGATGCTGGCAGCGCCCTTCATGATCGTGTCAGCGCAGCCAGTTCTGGCCGTTGTCTTGGGGTTTGCGTGTGGTTGGGTGTACGGAGTGCATTTGTCTGTCTGCTGGTAACAATGTTGGTATTGTGCTTGCCTGTGTTGGTGTTTGTTGGCCCAGAACTTCTGCACCGCAATGTCCATCGCGTCAGGACAGCGCCAGGAAAGATGCAGCCCCCATGACGGACGCACTCTGTCGCATTCCTGCAGCAGCACACTGTCTTGTGTGCGTGTGTGCTGCTGGGGCATGGTTCATCGCTGCCGGGCGTCATTGACACCCGGCGACAGCCTCATGTCAGGGCGCATCGCTTGCAGGACACCAGCCGGCGACGCCGCCCTGCATGTGTGCTGTTGGGTGCGCCCTGCAGGACCTTCCGGGACGAGTGGCAGCGTCAGTACGAGCCGCTAGCCAGCGAGCGGGGCAGCAGCAGCAGCAGCAGCAGCAGCCACAGCCGCGCACGGCAGCTGCGGCGGCAGGAGCGCCAGCGGCAGCGGCACTATCGCTCCAGCATGTTCAGCAGCACGGCCGACATGTACCAGATGGTGCTGGACATGTGCGAGGAGCAAGCTGAGAGCGACATGGTGTCGTATTCGTTCAGACGCTACCTGTCACACAGTCTGCAGGTGAGGACACGCAAACCTAGTGGCCGTGCTCCACACGCAGTGCATGCTGCAGAGGTGCTGTACTTGGATGATTGCCTGTGTTGGGTCACTCCAGTGAATGCTGCAACTGTGCACTTCAACACAACACAGGTGGGTGCGGGCTCGTCCATGCTGCTGAAGCTCCGCTGCATGCGCAGCACCAACATGCTGCTGCGGGGTGCAGAGTAGGTGGCAGGCCCTTGCAGGTTGCGGTGAGCAGCACTTGATCCCTGCTGCTGACGCTGCGCCATGCCGCGTCATTTGTGCTGGGATGCAGGTTGCAACCCAGGAGCAGCTAGCAAGGCTGGTGGCAGCAGGTGCACTCGCAAAGGTGCGAGGCGGTTGGGGTCATTAGCGACCCACGGTGTGCTTGCACAGCACAGCACACAGCACGGCACAGCACGGCCCGGGCCATCGTGCGACCCAGACGCAACCACCGACAGTTGCATGGCAGTCAGCAGCTATGCAGCAAACAACGTACGCTTTCCTGCACCCTGCCCATCAACAGCAGCGCCCTGCAGCCCAGCAGGTTGCGGCTGCCCCCAGGCCCGCCAGCTTGCATGCACTGGAGTTGCCTGCCGGCCTTGCCACGTTGCCCAACTTGTGCTGCGGTCCCATGTGTGTCGGTTGCCGCCGCCGTCCTCCGACTGTGCATGTTCGGGTGGTCCACGCCCATGCTACAGGCCACCAACAGCCTGGCATGTCGCTGGGGGTGATGATGGCACAGCTGCAGGCAGCCTGGGAGCAGCAGACGCTGCAGCAATCTAAACAGGCCAGGTCGGCCAACAAACCCGGTGCGCTGGGTGTGTGCTGCGTGCGTGCTGTTCCTCACGTGTGCTTGCAGGAAGCTCTGCAGCACGTGGCCACGTCCTCAATGGTATGTGCTGGAGGCCAGCTTGGCAAGCAGATCCGTGTGTGTCATGCATCGTTCATGCCTTGGGAGAGCCCAGCAGGACAGCAAGGCGGAATCACCAAGTGGAAAACAAAGCAGGCATGAATCTACTGCATGCTGATAAGTGATGGCTACCTGCACACCTAGCTCATCAGGTGACAATGCTGCCGCGTGCTCCCTGCTGTGGTGTGCGCTGTTGCTGCCAAGGCGGAGGCGTTGAGGCTTGCAGGAAACAGCGAGTTCAAGGCCGGGCGCCTGCAGGAGGCGATGCAGCAGTACAGCCAGGCGGTGCAGCTGCTGCCCAGCGATGCGCTGCTGTACAGCAACATGAGCCTGGTGCATGTCAAACTGGGCTGCATTGACGAGGTGGGACTTTACGCTGGTCCTGTTGTGTGCCCAAGCGCTGTGTTGTTTGGGGGTTGGACTTCTGCATCCACAAGCACTGTCGTAAAGACGGCGTTGTTCTGCTTGTAACACATCACGACGCGTGATGCCTCGTAGGATCCTTGGTGGCTGCTTCAGCGTCAGCTCAGTCAGAGCCACCAACATGTGTGCCCTGTGCTGCTGCATGCGCAAACGGCTGCGCAGGCGTACGATGCCGCCTGAACGGCGACCGGCCACGCCCCGGACAACCCCAAGGCCTGGGTGCGCTTTGGTGAGGCGTGCAGGGCAGCGCGGCGCTGGCAGCTGGCGCAGCTGGCGTACAGCACAGCGGTGGAGGAGCTGGGCCTGACCGACCCTGCAGTGCTGGTGAGCAGGCGTGGGGGTCATGCTGGAGCGGCATGCGGTTCCACGCGCACTTGCCATGGTCTCGAGTGTGCTGCATGGCGTGCACGCCACAGCAGTGCAGGGGCTGGGCCTGCAGGAGGTGAGCTGAGTGGAGCTGGGTTGAGTTGAGTGCTGCTTGCGCAGGCGATGTGTGGGTTGATCGTCCTTTGATACTGTCGGCTCATGGTACAGATGTGTGCGGTCGAGGAGTCTCATCGTGGTGCTGTGTAGGCTGTGTGTGTATATTGGTTCATTTTGTTCATGGCTGCTGCATGCAAATCTCTGCTCGCAACAGATGAAGCATGTTGTTGATGGTGTATTGTACAGTATGACATCAGAGACAAGAAGAGGGACGCTACACTTATGTACTGGTCCGCTGTATGCATGGAGTCTGCGCCATTTGGATCGTACTCCTTTTGTCCCACCAGCCGAACCTGCTGAGTCTGTGCATCGAGGGTTGGTCAACTTGCCTGTCTGTCGGTCGCTGCATGCGCAGGAGCTCAAGCAGGAGTGCTGCCGTCACCTGGTGCGCGTGTGGCGCATGGACCAGGTTCCCTCGCCCTGGCAGTTTGACACGGCCGCCACGTGGATGCAGCTGCAGCCCAAGCCCGCGGTCGGCTGCCAGGTGCCTGCGTGGCAGGATCATGTGGAAGCCGAGCTGGAAAGGTGGGCAGCGCTGGCCTCCTGCAACAGCACAACACAAAGCCAGAAGTGCGGCCCACGTGTGGCTGTACAGCCGGGAGTTGACAAAATGCGCGCCAACCCTTTCGAGCACTGTGGGCTGTGCCGATGGGCAGGTGACATCAGGCTGCCTGCTTGAAGTGCTTCGTTACTCCTGGGGTTGGGAGCAGCGTTTCAGGCGTCCTGTTGTTGTGGCATGCAGCTTTGTTAGATTGTTGTAACGATCTCGCTGTGGTCTGCTGCTGTGCGCTGCACCGCAACACGCTGGGCCGCACCTCTCGGCGGCTGGCCGTCACTTGAAGGGGTCCCTGCTGACTGGGCGCGCGTGGAGGGCGGCTGCATCAGGCCAAGTCAGGCGGCTGCCGCTGAAGGGCAGCAGCGTCACGTTGACCTGGCTGCAGGCTAATGTGCGTGGTGGCACCAGCGGAAAGCCATGGTGAGGGCTGGTGCAGGCGGCAGCAGCAGCAGCAGGAGGATTGGCGCAACCAGCAGCAGCAGCAGCAACAGTAGAAGCAGTGGTACAACCAGCAGCGGAAGCGGCGGCAGGGTGGTGGGATTGCAGGCGTGTGTGTGATGTAGCGCAGCTGGAGTTTGGTGGTGAGCTGCACCATGTCTGACCAGCAGTGACAGCGGCAAAGCGCAGAAGCACTAGCAGCAGCACCTGGCTACCAGGCAGCTGTACCACGGCTGTCCAACTCCCGGCTGTCCCCCACCATGCTGTGCATGCTTTGGCAACTGCCAACGTCACTCAAAGAGCCCTTGCATTCTGCGTTCATGCATGCACGTGCGCAGGTACAACATCCTGGTCCTGCCTGAATCGGCGAGCAGGGACCCTGAGCTGGTGGCCAGCATGCAGGGGGAGCCCAGCACCAAGGACCTGCTGACCACCATCGCCTGCCACCGCCTGGAGCCAAGTAGAGGAGCCACACCGATGCGGCCCACGCAGGTGCTGCTGGCATACAGGTGCGGTGGTTGAGGCTCTGGCACATGTGCGAAAGTGCTGCAGTGCCTGAGAGGGCTTGGCTGCAACAATGTGAAAGCGCGCAAGGAAGTCAAGTGCTTATGGTTGTAGCTTCCCGTCCGCTGCTGCTGCTGGTTGTCCACCTTCCTGAACACAAAGGGAGCTAGCTCTGCGGCGAGTGTCATTGACTGGGTGTGTGCTGTGTTGCTGCAGGACCCGAGCGCTGTTTGCGGAGCTGCATGATGTGCTGACAGAGCAGTGGGGCATCCCGGTTACGCTTAGCGAGCTGGAGGCGCGCAGACGCGTGCAGGAGCCAGAGACGAACGAGCAGCACTTCCTGGGGCTGTGCGCGCTGCTTGCTGCTGGTGCAGCTGAGGCCGACCTGCCGCTGCAGCCGGCTAAGCTGCTGCTACCAGGAGAGGAGCAGGGAATGACCATAAGGAGGGCTGGGACCCTGCAACGAGGACAGCGGCAGAAGGTGCAGCGGCAGCTGGGGCAGCCACCAGACCCTTCACAAGCAGCAGCAGCCGTGGGGATCCACGGGCAGCTGTGGCCGCAGGGGCAGCAGCACAGCAGCCTGCAGCAGCTGGGATCCCTGCCGATTTCCAGGCATTGAACATCGGCACCAGCTGCAGCGGCAGCGGTGGGGTTGATGCTGCCTGGGCGGTGCTGCTAGGGGTTGTGCGGGGAGGACAGGTTGGCAGCCAGGAGGTGGATGAGCTGGCGCGGAGGGCCTTCCAGGCGCAGTCGGCACATGTTTGAGCAGCAATTGTGGTGTGGGTGAGGTTGTACATCTATTGAGCCAACGACGCCATCAGGCGGCCTGCCACTGCTCTGCAAGCTATTAGGGCACCATGCAGCAGATTATGCGCAGACAGGCATTGGCACATGCGATTCAGACGCACGACCACGTGAGTTGTTTTACGCTTCTTTTAACTGCGTGTTGCCGTTCCAAAGGCCGGTTCCTCTCACACGCACTCCGGCCATCGCGCTTGTCTGAGTTGCAAACCCCCTTTGCTGTGTAGTACGCCGTGTCAGTTCATTGCCTGCAGAGTTGCTCAATTGTCGGAGCACCGAAATTCACGAAATGTTTTCGCAGCGAACTTTTCTCGCCCCTTCCGTTGTCGGCCAACTACTTTTGACCGTGATACCGAATGTCTTTGCCCAAGGCTTACAGGAGTTTTGACCAGCCAACAAATGTTTTCGCCAAAACCGCTCCTGCACCGGATCTTGGCCTGCGAAGACGCGTATGATGGGCTGTATGCACTAGATCTTGCGTGAAACGCGCGCATCAGTGCCAAATTTGTGTAGCTGAACTTTGTACGGGTGCTTTCGAAGCAATTCGAACAAAGTAGGGTCTAGCACTCCGAGTGGCGCGGCGCGCCACTGGGGTTATTCCCAGCCAACAAGTGTTTTCGCCCTGTCCGCCGCAGAATCTATACCAACCAACAAATTTTTACGCCCCAAAGCTTTGTATTGTTTATTTTAGGGGGAAAACATTTCGTGGATTACAGTGTCGTTTGTCAAGCTGCGCAGTGCCAGCGCACAACTGCGCATGCCCTGCAGCAACAGAAGAGTTCATAGTGCTTCTGCTTGATCCTGAGACAGCAATTATTGCACGCACGTACAGCATAACTTGACAACGCATGACAGAAACAGCACTGCTGCAAAAGAGCGAATGAGCTTCGCATGTCCTCAATGATAAGTCGGCCTGCAACAGCTGGCATGCAAACTGATCCGCATTTCATCTGGTTTGTGCGAGTGGCTTTCCACCCGTAAAAGAGCACTGTTGTCCCTCTCTTCCACAACCATGGGTTACTGTGGGCATGCTAAGAAATACAAGGCAGGCGCCAATGGCAGCTCAGCATTTCAGCAAGCCACACAGCTTCGCGGCCAGACCACGCATGGCTGCTGCCTTTCCGTCCACACTGCTGGCAGGTGCTGCTGCTACAGCCGTAGTAGCCTGCTGGGCCGCCAAACCAAGGCTGTGTGCCTGCGCCTGCTGCTGCATCCTGCGCTGCAGTGCTGCCAGGTCAATCAGCGGCACAGTAGTTGGCCTGCGCCAGCAGCACGGGCAGCAGGGGCAGCAGCAGCAGCAGAGGTCTAGTTGTTTCAGGCCATGCCAGCGTTGCCACTGCTGGAAGTGACAAGAACGTGCTGATTCAACAATTGGCCAGCTTCCTGTCATTGCCCAGTCATTGTGCTGCACAGTCAGCGTGAATGGGTTTTTGCTTGTCCACAACAGTTGCGCTGCATGCGCTACGCCCACCAGGCGCCTTGTAGGACCACAAATAACACCAGCTGCATTCACCTGCCATGTGCACAGCAAAAGCACAGCTGTGCTTCCCCCAGCCGCTGCACCAGCTCCACACACTGCTGCCTGCTCAGCTGCGTGCCAAACATGACGGCGCTCCTGCAGGCCTTGCTCTTCACCACACGCACAACGCCAGGCGGTGGCTGGTTGGCGGACCCTCCGGTCTCCAGCAGCTGGTGCAGGTACAGCTGCAGGAACAGCCACAGCAGTAGACGTGGTCGGTGGTGATAGGGGGGGGGGTACGACACAGCCGGGTCTGCAGATGCATGGTTGCTGACGACAGGTGTGGGGTGAGGTGTTTGTGGCATGCTGTCGCAAGGCTCCAGTGTGTCAGTAATCCGCATGCACGCCTTCAACACGCACCTGCAGGTCAAACGCGCCAAGCTGGACCCCAGCGATCAAAGGTACCTCCTGCAGCAGCGCAGGTGAGTTCACGCTGCCAGCACCAGCACAACCAGCCGTTGCACTGCCAGCAGCTGCTGCTGTGCTGTCCTGCAGGTGCACCTGCCAGCCCCACGCCTCCACCTGCTGCTTGTACTGCGCCAGAGCCTTGCTCTCAGCCATCGTCAGCTGCAGGGCCGTCCCAGGCACCAGCCGCTGCCGCTGGAGCAGCAGCTGGTCCTGCTGTTGTGCCAAACCTGCCTGCTGCTGGTGCGAATGTTGTGTTGCATGCTCTTGCTGTGCCTGTTCCCGCTGCTGCCGCAGCTGCACTGCCAGCTGCTCCTGCAATGCCTCAAGCTGCACGCGCTCATCTGCCGCGTGCTGGTCAACAGCCAGCAGCACCGACCCGCAGCGCACGACCACCATCTTGCTGTCCACCTGCAGCAGCAGCAGCAGCAGCAGCAGCAGGCATGAGTGTGGTCACAGGAATAATCCAACCCAATGCAACGCACCAGTGCATGACGGCATACGAATAATCCACGCTGGCATCTGCACTGCGCTGCAAGCCGCGTCCCCAGGAGGCGCACAGCTTGACGGCAGTTTGACAGCACTGCCAGATGCAGTCACAGGCGTGATCCGAGCCCTTCTCACCTGGTCGAGCGTGTAGGCTTGCTGCAGCTGCTGCCGTGAAACGCTGCCGGGCACCAGGCTGCCGCTGCTGCTGCTTCCCCTTGCCAGGTCATCCATGGACAGGATGGCAGGGCCAGCGCAAGCAAACACCCCACCTCTAGCTGCTGCAGCCGGGTGCCCAGGCAGCCAGGGGTGCCCCAGAAGCAGCTGCAGCGGGTGCCAGCAGCTGCGCCGAGGGTGCCCAGAAGCAGCTGCAGCACCCCTGTCCTCTCCAGCAGCAGCACTACTAGCACGAACTACAGGTGACTTTGCTCTGCTGGTGCTGCTGCTGGTGACGCTGCACCTGCCTTGCCCATCCCTGCTGCTGCGACTGCGGCTGCTGCTGCTGCTGCTGTGCTGGTGGCTGCTGGTGTTGCGGGCATTGCTGCAGCTTCTATGATGCTGATGTCTGCTGCAGGAGCTCCTGCTGTGCCGGCATCTGCAAATGCTGTTGCACCTGCCCCTGCCAGCTGTGGCTGCTGCTCCTCACCTTGCTGCTGCTGCTGCTGCACCGCCAGGCCTGTTGTGACCTGGCTGATGGATGCGTCAGCGAAATGCACGCGCTTGCGGGGCTTGGCAGGCTCACCACCAGCAGCATCAGTGTGCAGCTGCCTTTGCTGAGGTTTGCTGAGGCTGCTGCGCAGCTGCCGCTCCAGCTGTAGCCTGCTTGGAACCGGACGCTACCTCCTGCTCTGTTGGTTCCTGCTTGACGACAGTGGTGGTGGCATTGCCAGCATGTTTGTTCGCCTCATCACGGCACTCAGGCTTGCTGGCACCAGCAGTCACTGCTGCTGCTGCTGCTGCTGCTGCTGCCTCCCCTGTGTGCTGGCCTGGCTGTGCTGCTGGCTGTGCTGAGCGCACCGGCAGGAATCGCAGTTTTGCCTGCTGCAGCTGCTTCTGCTGTGGCAAGGATGCACTGGCCGGCGGCTGCTTGCGCTTCAGCCCTGAGGCTGTGCCTTTCTGCTTGTGCTGCGTCTGCTTGACCTGATGCTGCAGGTGCTGCTGCTGCTGCTGCTGTTTCTGGTGAATCTTCCCAGCTGCACTGCCGCCAACCTTGCTGTGTTTGCTGCTGCCGGTGCCTGCATCACCCGTGCCTCCAGCTTTCACAGCAGAGTTGCTGATGTCTGTCAGAAGCTGTGGCACATCCTGCTGCTGCTGCTGCTGCTTGGGCTGCCATCCACTCTGCTCCTGCTGAATCCCAGCTGGTGCTGCGGCGTGCGTGCTTGCTGCTGCCCGGGGTGCTGCCATGTCTGCAACTGCTGTCCCACTCCATCTCAGCCGGCGCCCTACCCTGCTGATGTTGTGCTGGCATTCCTGGGTTGCTTGCAACTCAAAGAGCTTGATGCCGCATACCTGCGACGCCGCTTGAGCTGGGGAGATGCAGAGCGCAGCAAGCGCTCAGGAAAGGCAGCAGCAGCGGCGCGCTGCCGCTCACCCCAACCAGCATCTTGCCCTCCTGCTGCTGTCCCATGCTTGCCCCTGCCGTGCTGGTGGGCGCAGCAAGCGTGCCTGCAGCTGCTGCTCTGCTGTTTGGCTTCATGTCCTCCTGCTCGCTGCACGCATTGGGTCCCTGGTCGAGCTGCTGCACAGTCTCACATGAATGTGCTGGCTCAGCTGGCTGGTGCAACATGTGCTGCTGCTGCTGCTGCTGTAGTAGCTGTTTCTGCTCTGCACGCATTTACTTGCTGCTGGGTGTTGCTGCTGACATCCTCCCAGGCCTGACGCCACTGACTCTGCTGCTGCAGCTGCAGGCACAGCTGCTGGCTGTGCAGCAGCTGCAATGCCATCCAGAGGGCTGTCCAGCAGCTGCTGCAGGCGTGCCATGAATCCATGACCCTCTGTTGCACTGGGCAGGGGCGAGACCCCAAACCCAGCTGCGGCTGCTGCTGTGGCTGCCAGGCGTATCGCTGGTGGTGTGCAGCCATCACCCGTGAGCCCTCCATCGGCTGTTCTTTGGTTGCGGCTCGCACCAGACTGGCGCTGCTGCCGCCAGTGCTGCTGGTCCCTCTCCATCTGCTGATGCTCCCACTCATCATCCAGCACCAGCCTTTCATCATTGCGGTGGTGCTCCCGCTGATCAAAGCTAGCTTCAGGCACCCCTTCCATGAGTCGCTGCTGCTGCTGCTGCCATTCATGCCGCCTCAAGCGCTTGCTGCTGTTGAATCCAAGGGGCAGCTCCCCCAGCTCCTGCTCATTCTCGGCATCAGCAAGTGCACCCGCCTGTGTGTCCCTGCCCAGCACAGCAGCGCATGCATAGCTGCTGCCAGCTCCAGCAGATGCGGCAACATGGCTGCTGCTGGTGCGGCGTCAGCTCTGCCGGCCTGCACCGCAAGCTGGGTCCTCATCCTGCTGCAGCCCAAGCTCATCATCAAGCCTTGCATTGCGGCAGCATGCATCCTGCTGCTTGGCAGAGCGCAGCCAAGGGTAGCCTTCAACAGCACCCCAGTCCTCTTGCTGCTGCTGCTGCTGCTGCTGGTGGTGGGGGTACAGCTGGTTGCGGAAACCCTCCTCCTGGCGTGGCTGCTCCTGCCACAAACATTTCCCAGGCCGTTGCTTAACACAAGCGCTATAGACAGCGTTGCTCAAGCCGTCTATGGCACTGCTACCGAGCAAAGTTGGCGACAGCAGCAGCTCGCAGTAACTGTGCTGCAGCCCCTCCTGCTGCTGCCACCGTCGCCACTGCCCCTGTTGTTCCAGCTCTGAAGCAGCAAGCCCCTGGAAGCTGATTGGGATGTCTGCACGTACTGCAGCCAGCGAGCCTGCCCCAATAGGACTGGGTGAGAAAGACTGTAGCAGCTGCTGCTGCCGCTGCTGCTGGCAGCGCTTGGCGGCTGCTTCCCAGTCATCAACCTTGAGCTGGTACTTGCCATGGGAGGCCCTGCTACTGTTGTCCCAGCTGTGATCAACAGCTGTACCTGCCGTAGCTGCTGCTGCTGGTGATGGCACGGCAATGTCCTGCAAGCTGATGTCGATGTCTGCAAGCAGCTGCTGCTGCTCTGCTGCTGCTGCTGCAGCAGCAGCAGCAACAGCGTCAACAGCAGCGCAGCTTCTGTGCTTGTGTGATGTGTGTGCTTCCAAGCCATAAGGCTGACAGGAAAGGTACCATCCAGGTCGTCTGTAGCATCGTCTCTCAGCACAGCTGCAGCTGCCTCTGCAGCAGCAGATGTTGGTAGCACTTCACGCTTGTGTGCAAAGATGTCAGAGTTGAAGGTGAAACTGTCTCGGTACTCCTCCTGCTGCTGCTGCCACTGTCTTTGCTCAGACATGTGCATGCCTGCAGCGGGTGGCAGCCCGGCAGCAGCGCCACCACCAGCAGCACTGCCGCCAGGATCCATCCAGCTGCTGTCAAGCAGCTCAGCCAAGTCAGCATCTGCCATGGCAGCTTCAGCAGCAGCTGCACGTGCTGCTGCTGTTGCTGCTGCTGCCAACTTGCTGCTTTTGCTGACCTGTCCTGCATATCCATGCGTGGTATGCGTTGGCTCCAGCAAGTCTGCTGCTGCATCTGCATTCAACAAGTCCAGGTCATCCATGTCCCAGTCTGCTGCTGTGTCTGCTGCTGCACGGCTGGCAGGGAGTGGCCAGTGGCGTGCTCTTGATGGATGCTGCGCTTATGTGGCATGGTGCTGTCCTGCAGGGCCGCAGCAACGTCTGCGGTTTGCTGCTGCTGCTGCTGCTGGTGGTGGCTGCGTCGCTTTTGCTGCTTGGCATAGGAGGTATCTGCTGGCTGCTGCGGGTGGCTGTGTCGCCTTGGCTGCTGCGTGGTGGGCTGGCCTGGTTGTGCTGCACATGCAGCAAGGTCAGCCGCAGCCTGCGAAGCAGTAGACATCACATGAACAGCAGTGCGCGCCAGATGTAAACAAGATGACGGCAGCTGCACCGTCGAATGCTGCCCCTGCAAGGTTCATGCAGCAGCCCAGGGTGCTGTCGAACATCAGCGATGTCATGCTTGGCAGCTGCCTGACAGACCCCACCTGCGTGCCTGCGACGCTTGCCGCCAGGCTCCTGGTTCTGGAGGAGAGCTGCAGGCCATGCACAGGCAGCAGCGCTGCAGGCCTGCTGCAGTAATGCTGCTGCTCCTGGCCTTGCGGCTGCGCTGTGTGGCCATGCTGCAGCTCCACTCCTGCATCGTCTGGTGCCGCTGCATGGCCAGAGCGTCTGTGGTGGCCTCTGCGGCCTCCGCTGCCTCTGCCCCTGCTGCCGTCGCCTGCAGGAGCTGCTGCTGGTCGCCAAGCAGAAGGCAGCGTGCCCCATGCCGGCCCCACAGCTGCTTGCAGGAGCTGCTGCAGCTGCTGCATGCTGGGACTGAAGTCTGCCTGGCCTGCCCTGCTGTGCCTGCCCCCTGCGTCAGCAGGACAGCTGATGTGGGCAGGTGATGAGCAGCACATAACCGGGCTCTGCTGCCTTCATGCTGTTGCTGTAGCTGCGGCTGCCCTGCGCTTGATTGCTGGCCTGGTATGCTTTCAGGCTGCGTGTGAACCAGTCTCGCAGGAGTTGTTGCAGCACAGGGCAGCTGATGAGCTGCTTGTTCACGTACAGCAGCTGCTGGTCTGTTGAGGGAACGCTGCTGGCGGGGCTGCTACGCAGCCGTCCAGCTGCCAGCCCTGGCTGTGAGGGGTGTTGAGCATGTGCAGCTGGTCCTGCTGCTGCAGGAAGAGCTGCTGGGAAGAGTGTTCTAGTGTGCGTCCCTGCAGACACGGCCATCAGGCAGTGCAGTGCAGTGTTTGCTACGGACAGCGGATAGTGTGGGATAGCCCTGCGAGCTGCAACTATGAATTGGGTGTGGCAAAAGCACACAGTGGCTCAGGCTATGCAGATTCACAGCTTGACAACTGCATCACTTGACACACAGCTTGACAACTGTACGCCCTGCTAGCAGGGCAACTTCCCACAGCTGTCCAGTCACCTTGGGCATGCGCAAGATAGGTGCGCTGCTGCCTGGCTGCTGCAACGTCAGCTCCACTCCTAGATGTGGCAGCAACAGAGCATGCAGCGCTGCCTTGACCTCTTCCAGCACAGCAGCATGGCCCTTGCTGCTGACTTGGCGCCGCACAGGCTGGGCTTGCAGGAAGTGGTGAGGCTGACTGTTGTGCCATGGCGCTGCCTGGGGCCGCTGCAGAGCTGCACTGCTGTAGCACTGGTGCCGCCTAGCGACTTGCTGTATGTTTCAAAGCCGCCTTTAGCGCGTGAAGTGATGGTGAGGTGTGCCACCTGTGCCAAGCAGCTGAGTGCCTCGCCATGTGCGGGAGCTGGCTTGGAGCTGCAGCACCGAGTGCCCAAAAGCTGCATGGAGGCTGAGGATATGCCACAACCATCGTCTGCTACGCTGGCACTCCAATCCCTGGTGGAAACAGTAACTTGTACACAGTGCGCCTCTGCCTCAACAGCATTGCGCACCAGCTCTGTGATGGCGCGAGTAAGATCAGTGATCTGTGTGCTGGCTCGTGAAAGCTGCACACTGGCCTCTGGTAGGCGCTTTATATTTGCAGGCTTGCTGCATGCTTGCATTCTTTTTTTCTGGCCAGAGTGCCTGCTGTCCCAGCTTCTTTTAAGCTATTATGCATCCACAGCAAACTCAGACCATGCAAATCGCTGATTGTTTGAACATTCACACTTAAACATTGTTGTCGCTTTCAGCGACGCGACTGTGTTGCGATGGCAACGTCCTCAAAATCGAATATAACAACCAAGACAGCTGATAACACACTTGCAAGAAAGCAAACGGTCTGAGGATGAGGAGACGATGGTGATTGAACAAGTGGATCAGTGATTCTGAGCGCAAGGCCTTCAGCTGTACTACTGCCACAGACGTGCCTTCTGCTCCTGGCTGCAGGACGTCTGACTGTAGCCTATCAGTGACACAGTTACCCGCAGTCGTAGGTGGCCATGAGTGCCATTAAGAGGTGTACCGTATTGCTAAAGAGGGTACCGTATTGCTACAGAGGCACCAAGCAGTAGGTGCGTTGCTCAAAGGGACAGGAATAAGAGCACCGTGCTGGGGCCAGGCCTGCTGCTCTGCTGCTGCCTGCATGCTTGCTGTGTAGCGTCTGCAGAGGTTGCAGGAAGGTGTCGAGCAAAACATTGAGAGAGAAACTACGCCTCCGTTGTGGAAAGTTGTGCTTTCAGCTCCCCAAAGCAGCAACATGCCTACCCCCTTGTTGAGTTTGTTGAAGATCACTTGCTGGGCTCGCCTGTGAATACTGTCGACGCAGTGAACTGTCATTACGCTTGTATGCAGCACTCTGCGCAATGTGAGCAGCTTGTGTGCCACTTTATGCCTCAGCAGCAACGCCAGACAGGCCATCCAGGCCAAATGCACTGTGTGACCTACTGCCGCAACTGGAGACACAGCCTCATGCAGAGTAGGAAGAGGCAGTTGCAAAGCCGGACTCTCCTGGGCCACTATACCATCATGCGGTGTGGTTGGTGCAGTATGACAAGCTGGGCGGGGATGTGCAGCTGTTCACACTCAACTGCAAGCAGAACAAACGTGAAGCAGCAACGGAGGCGTGCCTTGCCGCATTGATGCCTGCAGTTCCTGTGCAAGAGCTGCAGCTGGGAGTTGCCAGGGCCACAGCCCGGCTGACACAGCTGGATGCCAGCCGCCTAACTCTTCTACATATCAATGTGCTTGATGCTCACGAAAATGCAGCATCAACAACAGCGGAACCTCTGGGCCACAAGGCTGGTTTGCAGGCCGTGAGGTTGACGGGCAGCTGGGAGGAAGCCGATGGCAGCCTAGTAGCAGCAATTGCAGGCATGCAGCGCCTGACACAGCTGGTGCTGCAGCATGAACTGCCAGCAGCAGCACGATCTCAGCTTGCCCAGCCAGCTGGTGGAGCTGCAGCTGACCGCTCAGGACTGCAAGCAGCTCAGTTGATGATAGACGTGAAGTCGCTGCAGCAGCTGCAGAGGTTTGCACTGGTGTTCAACCCTCTTCAGGTGAAGCAATAATCTGTGGTAAGCAACACAGCAGCATGGGCGGCTATATTTGCTCTGAAGCAGCTGGGCTTGCAGTTGGCGACCACAGTCTGTATGCCCAGAATGACAATGAGGAAGAAGAACCATCAGCAGAACACGACGCCACCATGCTATGCCCTGCACTGGCTGCGGGCATTGCGGCAATGGCTTCACTTGCAGAGCTGGCCGCCAGATGCAATGCATGGCTGGTTTCAGCATGGCAACAGCCTGGGCGTGGAGATGTGGCTGTGCTGTCTCCCCTGAAGCAGCTGGAGAGCGTCGAGCTGTTAATGCCCATGGGCTGCAAGCTGCTAGGATCCGACTGGCTTGCAGAGTCTTGTTAGCGCATTGCTAGCCAGCATCACACGGATCATCTACCGGCTGGCAGCGGCACCGTGCCGCTGTGACAGGTGTGCTTGCAGGCAACCCAGCCATTCAGCTTGCGCTGCTGCATCATATGCTTGGCTTGGCAGCCGCTTGTGAAGGGCAAAAGGCTAGAGGCATTGGCTCACAGCCTCAAGCAGCTGCGGGAGGGGCCTTGTGCTCGTATAATGTAAGCGGTGACGGCCTTTTGGCAGTGCCAGCATTGCCCAGCCTGCCACTGCTGGAGCAGCTAGCATACCTAGGTCGCGTCTTCCGGGCGATCTTGAGTTCCCTTTTGGTGTGCAGACTGGCTTGAGCAGCATCATGCTCATGATGGCAGCCATTTGCTACTAGGGGAAGCTAGGTCGCTGACCAGCATGCAAGAGCACATGTGCGTATTTTACTAGATCGTATCAGAGGTCGTACACTCATAGGACTGTGGGTGGCATATGGATTCAAAATTGTGCAGGCCTGTGCACTTCTATCTCAGGCTGCTTACTGAGAGCTGAGGGAATGCCATCCCCCACATGCGCATGCCTTGATTGGTGCCCACAATGATCTACCAGTGCATCTCTGGCATTGTCCAGCCCAAGAGTGCTAAATGAGTATCGATGCAGCAGAGGCAATGTGTGGTGTCATGCCCTAGGGCATACAGGCCTGCACCAGTGGCAGTCCACACTCATGGCACAGGTGATCGGCAGAGGGCAACAGCAGTACTGCCTCCAATGGGAAACATTGCATCTCCACCTGGCTTGTACATGCACATCTACATGGCACTTGTACATGAATGGTAACGTTTTGTGCTGACAGCTACAAAAAGTTGCCTCAGCAACTTGGCTCCATCATCTCATTGAGATGATTGGCAGGCAATGCCTGCTCCACCACAACAGCGGTTGTCCTGCTGAGGTTTTGCAAACAGACCAATGGGCACGGGTCCTTGTCAGGCATGGGTCCTTGACGAGCTGAACCCTTTACTAATGTCATAACATGCATACGATCGTACCTGCCTCCAGCTCACAGACGACGCAGCCTTATGCTGAGTTGTAGTTGTTTCAGCCACCCAACCTATAGCAACATGGGCAAGCCAGTACATTAACAGCAGTGGGACCCAGGATGTACAAGCGCGATGTGGCTGTCGTGATCCTCTCCTTTTTCGCACTCTTTCTTTGTTTACAGCACGAGGGCAACTTTTCGTTCCGCAAAGCCTGGTAGGCTGCACGTCTGAGCACAGCAGCAGTCGGTTGGCTGGGGCAGTTCACTCATCACATGCACTCCTCTGGGCCATCAGGTATCATGTGACGTTGCATGAATCGGAGAAGCTTGATGGTCTGCAAGACCGAATAGAGGATTTGCCCGCCCCACTGGTGGTGAGTGACAGAATGCCGCTGCACCTCACTTGCCAAGCAGCAGAAGTCCTGCTGCCCTAATGTTGCAGTACAGTTCCAATCGCTTTCCTCGTCGGCTTATCAACAGCAGCAACAGAATGGTTGATTGCCTTGTAATCGACACCTGCAGGCTGATCTCAATGGGGATGGCCACTTGGAGGTTATTGTGGCCACCCACGATTACAAACTGCAGGTACGCCGCGTTGTGATGCAGCAGCCGTGATAACACAGGATGTGCAGCTGCTGCTGCTTATGCTCTTGCTTTGGCTGAACGTGTGTGAATGTTGCTCAGCCACCGCAGTCAGCAAGCACATGGCTCACACCGCAAACAGTGCAGGGCGCTGCTGTTGGCAGGTCATCCCGCAGTCGTCATGCACCAGCAGCTGCCGGTGCTGAGCTCCTACTTCGCATCCACGCCTGCACCGCCCTGAACTTGCCTTGACTCTGGTGCTTGCAGTTGGTGCGACCGGAGCCTCCCGGGCGTGCCGGCGAGGGCTTTGCGCCTGTTGAGGTTGTGAGCAGCTTCAGCTTGCTGCCGCAGAAGGTCATGCTGGGCAGGGACAGGCGGCCGGTGAGCAGCAGCAGCGGCGATAACTGCAGCAGCAGCAACAAGTGTTGCAGCCTGTGCAGCACCGATTGTCAAGCTCAGCAGCGGCATTAAGATGTGACACAGCAGGGCAGCAGCAGCAGCAGCAGCAACAGCAGACGACGGGCAAATGTAGTGGCAGGAGCATTCACTGGATTTGCGCTGCGTAAAGCTGGCCACGGCAGCAGTCGACAGCTGTCCGGACTGGGATCACCTGCACTGCCTGCAGCGACAGTTCTCGGGGCGGCTTTTGTCGCAGTCGCGGTTCATGTGGGTGCAGGCTGTCACAGCAGCAGCAGCAGCAGCAGCAGCAGCAGCTACCCCAGGGGCAGCAGCTGGCATAATATGTGTTTGCTTGCGCAGCAGCAGTTGCCAACCACTGGCGCAGCAAAAGGACCACATGGCCACACTCACAGTGTTGGCCACAGCAGCAGCAAGCAGAATGGGCGCAGCGCGCGACTTGCATCGTTGACCACATGTCCCTGTTTTGCCCTTGCTGCTGCTGCTGCTGCTGCTGCTGCCTGCCTGTGCCAGGTCGCTATGGCAGTAGGGTTCATTGACCTTGAACCTCGCGAAAAGGTACGGCCGCCCCGCAAGCAGGTGCTGGTGGTGGTGACTGCCAGCCTGCAGGTGCTGGCGTTTGACCACAACCTGGCACTGCTGTGGGAGGTGGCCCTTGCAGAGAGCATGCCGCGCAACGCGCGCCTGGCAGAGGTGAGCGGCAGCACTGCTGGATCGACTGCTTTGTAACTCTAGTTGACCAGCGTAGGAGCTGTCGCAACAGGTTGGTGGTGCACAGCCTGAGCTGAGCAGCCCGATTTGCACAACAGCACGAGCAGCAGCTGGAGGTGAGCCTCTGCAGGTCCTGCAGGAACCAGCATAGTTTTGACATGGCACTGTCTCTTTGGCAGTGCTTCATTCCTCAAAACATAAGCGCCTGGCATCCCAACCTGCTTGTGATATCGCCTCTGCACGCAGGTTGCCATCGCCATAACTCCCCACCAAGTGCACCAAGGCAGCAGGGGCCTGGTGGTGGTAGGCAGCAGCCTGGAGCTCGGGGACATGCAGGCAGTTGCAGCAGGCGAGGCGGCAGCCAGCGACGGCAGTGGCGGTGGCGGCGGCGTCGGCGGCGCTGGCGGCGAGGGGAAGGTGCTGGAAGGCGTCCTGCAAGAGGAGCTGCGCTTTGAAGCCGAGGAAGCAGCAAAAGCACACGGCGGCGCAGGTCTGACGGGCCGAGCGCCGGTCAAGGCGGCCAGTGGTGACGACGCAGCAGCAGCAGCAGCAGGAGGGCTGGGGGCGGACGGCGGCGTGGATGTGAGCCGCCATTTCAGCTACCATGCGTTTGAGGGCGGGCGGGGCGAGGCCGTGTGGCAGCATGCGAGCGGTGCGTTCCAGCAGGACCTGGAGGGCAGCAGCGAGGAGCTGCGGCCCCAGGATGACTTCAGGTGGGGCCACGCGGGGCAGCCCAGGCTCAGCTCTGAAGTCGGGGCACGTGCATGGGCAGGGTGCAGACGGAAGACGCATGTGCACAAGCGTAGCCAGCCGGAATGCTCGTAGTGTGCCAACCACAGCCAGTGGGCGCTGTCCTTGGGCCTGGACGGGGGCTTGCTTCAAGTGGCGTAGGACAGGCCAGAAAGGAGCTGTGGGCGTTGGATGATTTCAAGTGCGGGGATTGAGTGACGTCGAATGCTGGCAGGAGATGGAGAGGGCACGTCGTGGTGCAGATGCAGGCCTGCCACGCATGGCTGGCTTGGCGGCACAGCAGGGACTGCTCCTGCAGGTGTTGATGCCGATGGTGATGCTGGGTCTGGGTCTGTGCAGCCACACTATAATGTGCCGAGTCGTGCTTCCGATGCTGCACCCGTAGTTGCAAAGTCACAGGCATTACATCGCTGGTCTGCTTAGAGCTGTGCTTCTGCTCCCATTGCTGCTGCTGCTGCTGTCAGGATGCATGCCGATGCACTTGCTGGGCGCCACTTTGGGGAGCTATCGTGCAGGGAGTTCAGGGAGAGCCTGCTGGCAGTGCTGCCGCAGCAGTGGTCGCGGTGAGTGGCCTGATTCATGCGAGACAGGCGCTCGTGGCCCTGTGGATTGCTGCAGTTGTGTTGTAGGTCATCAGCGGCAGTGGTGTGGAGCATCATATGCTGCTGTAAGAAACTGCAAAGCAGCACTCACAGGTGCATTGGTGCAACTGTCTGAGATTGACACCATGCACGTTGACAGGCCTGCAGGCAGATGGACCAGGCTTGCAGAGCAGAGAAGGGCGCTAGCTGTACAGCTGCAACGGGTGCAGCACGGCTCTACATGATCCATTAGCCCTCAAACCTACACCTGATTAGTTTTCATCCTGATCACATGCCGACATGTGCATCCGCGCTTGTATCGGTGCAGGCTTTCCGACAGCCGGCTGGAGGTTGCGCTGTTTGTGAAGCACAAGGAGGGCGCGGGCCAGCAGAAGCAGCAGCTGGCGAAGCTTGCGGCTGCAAAGGCGGCATCCGGAGGTGCGAGCAGCATTAGTATGTCAGTTAGTCGACTTGCTTCACCCAAGTTCTTAAGTTCCTATGCTTGGCTTGCCATAACTTCTCGTGCGCTCACAAGAGCGGTGTGCATGTGGTGGATGGTTGCAGCCAACCGCCTCTGCCACAGGCATTTTGTCTGCTTGCGTCCTAACTCAAACAGGCCAGCCTGCGGTCACTAGGCACCTAGCGCGCTAGCCCGCCTGCCGCTCAGCACGTAGCATGTGCCAGCCAACCCAAGCCTGTCCGTCACGCAGGCCCCCCCCTGCCAGTGTATCGCTGCATGTTTCGCTCGCGCGTGCCTGCCATTTTGATGGTGTGCCTGCAGGCCGCGCCACGCACGCGAGCTTGCACCCGCGCCGCCAGCGCAGCTCCGGCATCAGCCTGGCACACATCCTGGGGCCCTCCAGGGGCGGCGCCGCGACCACGGCCGCCGCCGGCAAGGCCCGCGGCGGGCTGGTGGTGTCGAAGCAGCAGGGCGGGCCGGGGGCGTCAGCGGCGCACGCCGGCATGGCGTACCGGCACACGCACCTGGCGCACAACGGGAGCGCGAACGCGATCGTCGCGCACGTGGAGGATGGCATCGAGGTGGTGCACCTGTTCTCGGGTGAGGCCTGGCGCGTCAGCGGCAGGGGCAGCCGCGCCGGTGCATGCTGCAGCGCTGCAGCGGAGGCTGATGGGGCACTGAGCGCGAGCTCCGCAGGGGCAGCTGCGCCGGTGCATGCTGCAGCGCTGCAGTGGAGGCTGATGGGGCACTGAGCGCGAGCTCCGCAGGGGCAGCTGCGCCGGTGCATGCTGCGGCTCTGCATCCCCGTCAGCCACGTGCAGCTGCACCTTGCGTACTTGCCAGCACACGCCGGCTGTTTATATGCTGATCATTTCCATCTGCAGTGATGCACTACAGCGCCGAAATCAATTTTAGTGCGCGTTTCGACACTTGTAATCCAGAGTGTGCTTGTGGTTTCTCTGTTGTTATGTGCTGCCCGCATGTGGCCGCGCGTCCCTTGCAGGCCGCACGTTGTGCAAGCTGCACATGCCTCCCAACATCCTGCATGCTGACATCAACGGGGATGGCGTCATCGACCATGTGGCTGTCGGCTCAGGCAGTGAGTTGATGTCGGTTGCTGTAATTACTGTGCTGGTCAGTGCAGGATTGCTTTCAGCCAGCTGTCGACGGTCATCTGCTTTGCTGCATGCTTGTACATGTAGCAGCACCTGTGCGGCGTGCTTCTTTCTCTAACGGTGTTTGTCTGCATGGTGCCTTGGTCCTGCAGCTGCAGCATGCAGTGCCGCTGGCTGGTGCTTGTGTTATTCTGCACTTTTACAAACCCGTCTTTGGCAGGTATCGCCTTTCTGCATGCAGCTTGACAGCAGTTCTGTCATGCGGATGCAGCGCAGCTCCTGGCTGCCACGCACACGACTGAGTTCTCGTGCGAATGCGGCCTTGAGCTCGACTTGGTTTGCAGGCAGTGCACACATCTTGCCCAAGCTGTTTCAGCCGACACCGGCGTCTGCCCAAGTGACGGCACCGCTGCACGGGTGTTGCCGCACAAGCACGCATGCGCCCCTGGGCACCTGTCAGGCCGTGGCAAGGGGGCGAACGAGCGTCACACTCACCGCCTTCCACTCAGCGTGGTGCTTGTTGTGCTGACAGGCACTGGCGCAGGCGGCCCGCTGGGTGTGGCCGCGCTCGCCACGCACGCGCCGCGGGGCGCCTGCATGGCCGTCGCGACCAGCGGCATCCCCCCCAAGCACACGCTGTGGCGCACCAACGTGTGCAGCCCCCACCTGGGCCTGGCGCGCGCACTGGACGGCTCCACGGTGCAGGACGACGAACAGAGGCCCCCCGAGGTGGGTCATGTTGGTTGAGCTGCTGCTGCTGCTGCTGCTGCTGCTGCTGCTGCTGCTGGTGGTGTTTGCCAGACGCTGTGGCAGTTGCACTGCATGTTTGTCGTGGATGTGAACAGACCGTCACACGTGCCAGTATGTGCGCTGCAGTGCACCTCTGTGTTTGCCCTTCTCCTGTGGCATGCAGCCATCTGCACTTTTGCTCACACCTACTTGTGACGCCAGCTTACGTGCATCTCCGTGTATGTGGCTCCCGCCGCCCTGCTGCGTGGTGCAGTTTGCTCCTCCAGTGTTCCTGCCGGTGCCGCGGGCTGACGGCACCTACAGCCACTTGAGGGGCCAGCACGGCATCGTGGTGCTGCTCAACGATGATGGCACACTCACCGCACTCAACGGCAGGGGTGACAAGCTGTGGCAGGTGAGTGGACCCTTGTGGAGTCCTTGCAGCCTCAGCTCATCGATGTGGGGTTGCAGTCGTCAGTATGGGGTGCAGCACACTCGCAGCACTCAGGGGCAGGGAGGGTGAGCCGTGGCAGGTGGTTTGGTGGTGTGATGCAGCGCAACACCGGCTGGCGGCATGTTGCTGGTTTGCCAACCTTTGTGCGAGCTGCCTGCAGCTGGCTTGTGTGTCCAATCTGCTCAGCACTTGGGGCAGCGCAGCTCCATAGGCGTGTTCATCTGATGTGCACACGCCTAGCCATCACTCCTCACCCGCCTGTGTTCCTCCGCAGCGCTTCTTCCCTGTTGGCTGGGAAGCTGGTGGCGGCGACGAGTATGCAGTGCCTACACTGACGCCGCTGTCGTTGCGGCCGGATGCAGTGCCCACCGCGGTACTGGCAATCGGGTATGACTCTGGCGTGGTGGTCAGCGAGCACGGAAACGAGCTAGCGGGCTTCCACGTGGCTTTCCCGCCAGTTGCGCCTGCAATCGTGGCTGACTTTGACGGCGACGGTTTGAATGACGTTATCATCGTAACACGCAGCGGCGTGTTCGGCTATGCGCAGGTGCAACACCTAGGCGGGCTGTCGTTTGGTGCGTTGATACTTACATTGATAGTGGCGATGGCGATTGTGTGGTACAGTCAGCAGTACGATTCGGGAGGTGCTGCTGCGCTAGCTGCTGCTGCTGGTGGCATGTCGGGGGCTGTTCCGCTGCTGGGCGGTGGGATGTCTGGGGCAACGGGTGCAACTCGTGCTCGCAAATTGAGGAGCACAGAGTATGTGGATTAATCAGTCCCAGATGTGTCAGTTACTCAGTTTAAGTACATCACATTCGCCTTTCTAATAACTTTCATCATCATCATCATCATCATCATCATCATCATCATCATCATCATCATCATCATCATCATCATCATCATACTACCCATTCAAACCATAGCTTCAGCGCCATCGGCCCCGCGCGCGCCCGGTTGGGTGAGAGTGCTGCTCCTTGTTACACGGTGTGCGGCAATGAATCTGGCTAGGTAAGAGTGCTGCTCCATGTGATACTATCACAGCAATGCCCTGCATCATCATCATCATATATTACCCATTCAAGCCATAGCATCAGCGCCATCAGCCCCGCGCCCCACCGGGGCGGAAAGAGGAGGGAGCGCTGCTCCAGAATGTTTGCATGCATTGCGCACATCCCAAGACTTGACAAGAAAAGCAGCAATACACGGTGACACCATCCGACATCTTCCAGAACTGCCCCAAATATCCTCAGATACAAAACGCAACACCTTGATTGACGAATCAGCCATGGATAACACGCTTCTAATTACTTTATCACATGTGCAGTTATGAAGGAACATCACTGCATGCATGCATGATCATCAGAGTCGTATGACTCATTCACGCCATAGCATCAACGCCATCCGCCTACTGCATGCATGCAAGGGGTGCCCCACTGTGACATCCTGCCACCCTCTCGCATGCAAGCTCTGCTGCGTAAACCCACTGTGAATGACGCATGACGCTAAACACAGTAGACACGTGGTCAGCACCAGATCCAAGCAGGAAGCTTCTGGAGCACCAGCCCGGCCACGTCTATGAAAGCGCATGAGGTTGATGTGCATGTACAAGGACACAGCACTAGCTTGCAGCATGTGAAAGGACACAGCATTGCATGCATGCAATAGTTGACGAATTACTGGATTACCAAAGTAGGGCCACTGGCCCACCCGCAAAGGAGCCAAACCAGGCTCATGGGGTCCACAAGAAACAAAAGGAGACCATTGACCGAATGAAACGGCAACCTCAACAAGCTCAGAGAGCTCAGATCAATGAAAGTGCCCCACCGCCTACCGCCCTCCTGCATGCAAGCTCTGCTGCGCGCACCCACTGTAAATGACGCATGACGCTGAAAGGCACAGTAGACACGTAGGATGTACCAGATCCAAGCAAGGAGCTTCAGAGGTACCAGCCCTTTCACGTCTAAGGAAGCACATCAGGTGCATGTGCATCCTATGTATGTATGTGACAAGCAGAAACACCTCTATCAAAGTAGCTATGCAGGGATGTGCCAGCTAAAAGCCTTGTCATGTTTTCGATGCCATCAGTGACAAGAAAGCAAACTGGCGAATGGTGATGAAGTTTGGATGCCATCAGATTTCAGTGATAAGGAAGCAAACTGGCGGCAGGTGATGATAAACGAGACACATCAATGTTGCACTCCACACCTGGTGTGCACATGTGCTGCCCGGTGCGCGCCACCCAACTTCCTCACTGCCTGCAACCACCTCGGCCAACAAGCAATACCAGCTGCATGAGGTGTGAATACTGTTATTCACACGATTGCATTGCAGGGCATTGCATGTGCTGCCAGCAAGACAGACCAGCCAGCTGGTCGACTCCGGCATTGTTTGGAACAATGTTCCTGTGCCTCATCATCATCATCATCATATTACCCATTCAAGCCATAGCATCAGCGCCATCGGCCCAGCGCCCCACCGGGGCGGAAAGAGGAGGGAGCACTGCTCCAGAATGTTTGCATGCATTGCGCACATCCCAAGACTTGACAAGAAAAGCAGCAATACACGGTGACACCATCAGACATCTTCCAGAACTGCCCCAAATATCCTCAGATACAAAACGCAACACCTTGATTGACGAATCAGCCATGGACAAAACGCTGCGCAACTTTTCAGCGCAACCAGGCAGGGATCTGATCTCAGCAAACATATCATCCCTCTGAGCAGAAGTAGCAGGGCAATCAAACATGAAGTGTGACAAAGACTCAACTTCTGCACCACAACAAGGACATCCTGAAGTGGAGTTAGCTCTGCGACCGCCAAACTGACTAGTACGCTCATGTACACACAGACAACCCATACGAACACGCAACAGCAATTCAATACCACGTGGAATTGCCACTGAACGCAAGTACGGCCTAGGCCTCCTGAAACCCATAGCATCAACATGAGAGGGATGCACATGAGCCACATACCGACTCAGAGTGGAGTGTTCCAACGTTTCACATGCAATCCTTTCAGCATGTAGTGTCTTGACCTGCTTGTTGACATGGCTCTTGCACTCACTGGCTCTGCCTTCCGCGGTCACAACATTCACACCATACTTGCACAGCAGGCTCTGCACATACTTGTGCCACGGTGTCACCGCCACAGCACCACTAGGACGCCTCCATTCAGCTGTAAACACTTGATTTGGCAGCCGAACGCCCTGCATACGCTGAATCCTGTAGTAGTACTCCAAAGCCCTCTGATGAAGCCACATATGCAACGGTTTCACACCCCATTCTGCCAAGAGAGCTGAAGAGCATGGGCGCTCCTTGCCACAGCGCATTGCACATTTGATGATGTCTGTCTGCACTTTGTCAATCAGCTGCAGTTGCCTAGCTGTGGATGGAAACCAAACCTCACTGCCATATTCGACAATGGGACGGACACACGTCAGCAACAGTATGCGTTTAACCTCCACACTGATGCTGCGGCTCTTCCAAATTGGCATGAGCGCACCCTTCACACGTTGCACCTTAGCCAGCATCTTCTCAAAATGTGTGGTCCATGTACAGGTATTGTTGAACCACAGGCCAAGATAGCAGTACTCCGATACAACAGGCACAGGGACATTGTTCCAAACAATGCCGGAGTCGACCAGCTGGCTGGTCTGTCTTGCTGGCAGCACATGCATGACGGCAGACTTCAAGCTGTGGAGCTTGAAGCGCCACTGGCAACTGTAATTGTAAACAGTTGCAGCCACAGCCTGAACTTCAGACAGTTCCTGTGCCTGTTGTATCGGAGTACTGCTATCTTGGCCTGTGGTTCAACAATACCTGTACATGGACCACACATTTTGAGAAGATGCTGGCTAAGGTGCAACGTGTGAACGGTGCGATCTTGCCAATTTGGAAAAGCCGCAGCATCAGTGTGGAGGTTAAACGCGTACTGTTGCTGACGTGTGTCCGTCCCATTGTTGAATATGGCAGTGAGGTTTGGTTTCTGTCCACAGCTAGGCAACTGCAGCTGATTGACAAAGTGCAGACAGACATCATCAAATGCGCAATGCGCTGTGGCAAGGAGCGCCCATGCTCTTCAGCTCTCTTGGCAGAATGGGGTGTGAAACCGTTGCATATGTGGCTTCATCAGAGGGCTTGGGAGTACTATTACAGGATTCAGCGTATGCAGGGGGTTCGGCTGCCCAGTCAAGTGTTTACAGCTGAATGGAGGCGTCCTAGTGGTGCTGTGGCGGTGACACCGTGGCACAAGTATGTGCAGAGCCTGCTGTGCAAGTATGGTGTGAATGTTGTGACCGCGGAAGGCAGAGCCAGTGCGTGCAAGAGCCATGTCAAGAAGCAGGTCAGGACACTACATGCTGAAAGGATTGCATGTGAAACGTTGGACCACTCCACTCTGAGTCGGTATGTGGCTCATGTGCTCCCACTCATGTTGATGCTATGGGTTTCAGGAGGCCTAGGCCGTACTTGCGTTCAGTGGCAAAACCACGTGGTATTGAATTGCTTTTGCGTGTTCGTATGGGTTGTCTGTGTGTACATGAGCGTACTAGTCAGTTTGGGGGTCGCAGAGCTAACTCCACTTCAGGATGTCCTTGTTGTGGTGCAGAAGTTGAGTCTTTGTCACACTTGATGTTTATTTGCCCTGCTACTTCTGCTCAGAGGGATAGTATGTTTGCCGAGATCAGATCTATGCCTGATTGCGCTGAAAAGTTGCGCAGCGTTTTGTGCATGGCTGATTTGTCAATGAAGGTGTTGCGTTTTGTATCTGATGATATCTGGGGCAGTTCTGGAAGATGTCGGATGGTGTCACCGTGTATTGCTGCTTTTCTTGTCAAGTCTTGGGATGTGCGCAATGCATGCAAACATTCTGGAGCAGTGCTCCCTCCTCTTTCCGCCCCGGTGGGGCGCGGGGCTGATGGCGCTGATGCTATGGCTTGAATGGGTAATATGATGATGATGATGATGCAGGGCATTGCTGTGATAGTATCACATGGGAGCAGCATTCTAACCTAGCCAGATTCATTGGCGCACACCGTGTAACAAGAAGCAGCACTCTCACCCAACCGGACAATGAAGCAGTGTCACCCGGCCTCCCTCATGCAAACACGCCGTGTGCCGAACACAGTGTTGCCCAGACAGCATCATCTAGCCACCATGGTATCAATTCAACCTAATCTCGTCATACGCCCAACTTGTGCAAAGTGTTAACGACTCTTTGGTGGCTTGGGGGCATTGAGAAACACCGGTGTGTACTCACCCCTAGCACGGCACCAACATTTGGCTACCATATCTGGCTGACGTAACATACTAGCGCTTGCCAGATGGGCGCTAAGGCATGCAGGAGAACAGCAGCCGCATGTATGAACTGCTGCCGTAGTACACACATTGGCCGGACACATCCTGCATTGCAACATTCGTGTGATAACACCTAAGACAATCCTGCTGATAGGGCACGCTGTGCCATGGGAACTAGTCAATTGCTGGCAGGGCACAAGCAAACCGACACCTGGCGGAAGCATCATCCCTGCAGCCCAAAACTGCTGTTGCTGCTGCTGCTGCTGTAATGCCAGCAGCATCTGCTGCTGCGGTGGGTAATTGCTCCAAAAGTTGCGCACCTGGTCCAGGCTCCCACACTGTGCCGCACTTAACACAGTGGGTTGGCTATCATGGCAGAGATGTGTCTGAAGTCGTGCTGTGCAATGGCTGGGTCTGTGGAACTGCATGGCCACAATCCCAATGACATGAGCAGGTGGCAATTTTGGCTGGAGCTGTTGCAGGGTGCTAATGACACGCATCAGCTCTCTCAACAGTTCTGACTGCTCACCTTTGCGCCCGGTTTGACAGCCCGCCTGCAACAGGTCCTGGAGTGGCCAGCCTGCGACCACTAGCCAGGGGTGTTTGGGTGTGCTGGCCCCTGCCGCTATCAAGCACTTTGTCTCAACCTGCTCGACATCCTGGGGTGGAGCGAATGCATGCTTCACAGCAGTTTCAGACAGCAGCAGCGAGTGCTGTGCTGGCAGCTGCTGTATGTGGCATGCAGCTATGGCGCAGCTCGAAGCATTGCTGTCCATGTGATAGTACTGTTTGACCGCCGTTTCATTACGCAGAGCCATCTCAAGGCCTGCACTCAACCCCCCAAACGGCTCAAGCGGGACTATGCCACTGGCTGCTGCAGGGAAGCAGCTGCCGGCTACGGAGGTGGCGCGCAGCTGGTGCGCGGCAAAGCATGCTGCCAGCAGCAAAGCAATGAAGGCTACCTTGACGGGCAGAGCTGTGAGAGCGTAGCGCCAGGAGAAGACCGAGCGCTGCTTCACTGCCACTGCCTGTAGCTTGCGGTGCTCCGTGCCCACCTTGGTTCTGCGCAGTGTGATGTTACGTGTGCACGCCCAAAAGCTGCGATTGATGAGGCACCACCAGAACCCGCTCCCACGCATGCGCGCCCATAGGCTACGCCCAGCGTTGTCAGTGGAGCGGCCTGGTGAGCGGTGCGTGCGTCCCAGGCGGTAGTACACTGTGCCTCTCTCCTGGTAGGGCGGTTGCTGTAGCAGCAGGTCATACAGCCCAGCCATGAGCTTGGCTGCTTGCCCGCGTGCCGTACTGCCCATGCATGCCAGGAACAGGAGTGGCAGCAGTGACAGCAGCCATGCAAACCTGCTGCCTGTCCACCTGCACGCAGCGTAGATGGGTGGCATGCTCTCCTGACGCCGCTGCTGCTGCTGCTGCTGCTGCTTATCAGCACTGCCTGGTGAGCGCTGCTCAGCAGCGTCACTGATGTTGGGCGGCCTTGCAGGCTGCTGCTGTGCAGCCTGCTCGGGCTTGCGGCTGGTGCTGCTGCTGCTGCTGACGGCGCCATTAGCTGGCTCACCTACTGCAGCAGCACTCGTCCGGGCAAAGGACGGCATGACTGACTCCGGGGTGGCGTGCTGCGCAGGTTCCGTGCATCAGCACTCAGCCTTGGGTGGCGGCACCTTGGAGCAGGGCAGCTCAGGCTGCAGGCTGATGGTGCCTGTGCCTTGGCCTGTAGTGTCTTCTTCGTCTAGGCCTTGGCCAGTGCCGCGGCACTGTGGGAGCGGCTCTGCAGTGACAGCGCAAGCAAAGGCAGGCAGCTGGTTGGCCAATGCTGCTAGCGACACCATGCTTCTGCGCTGCTCGCTGCTGCCTATCTTGACTGGCATGTGTGCCAGCGTGGTGTCCAGCTGCTTCATGCGCGGCATGTAGAAGAAAGCCTGCAGGTATGGCACCACGAAGCCTGACACCTGGTCCAGGCAGGACCTGCCAAACACGCAGGAGTACATGCGCTCGACTGCTGGGTTGTCAACTACCAAAAAGCCATCATGCAGTGGCACCTCCATTTCAGCTGCTGTACCCTGCCCGAAGACGACGCTCGCCGGCTCGGTGCGGCCAAATGCGTGTCATGCCGGCGCCCTCAATGTTTAGCACCTTGGGCTTCTCGTCCTCTGCAAAGAGGTGGATGTAGAGCCCGGCGTCCTTGGCCGGCCTGAGAAGATCAGGTCAGGTACGTACCGGAGTCCGCAACACCCTTGTTGGGCCTAAAGCTGCCCCGCTTGGTCTTGATCATAGGGCAGAAGGCTGGGTCAGGATCTGCGAAAGTGTGCATCACAGGTTGTTTGCAGCTCAGCTCATAGCTTGCCTGCAATTGCTCTGGGCTGCTGCCAGGACGTGCCAGCTGTGCCAGCATCCTGACTGCCTGCTGCTGTATCTGCCTGGCACTCAACTCGCTCACTGCAGTCGGTATGCCTGCAGCAATGGTGCTTGGTGCCATGCTGTGGCTGGGGCTGCTGCAGGTGTTGCTGCTGCTGTCATGTTCGCTTGCGCTGTGCCTGCGCACTGCTGTCTGCATGTTGGTGGCCCTAAGCAGGTCGCAGGCTGAAGAGCTTGCACTGCAGGCAGCTGTGGGCGAGATCATATGGGACCCGCTACTGCTGCTGCTGCTAGTCCCTGTGTACATGTCAGGCGGCACATCATCCTGCAGGGCTGCGGCTGGCGGCTGCGTCTGTGGAAGCTCAAAGCCTAGTACCTGGCGGACCACATTGCTCTGCAGGTGGCGCGGTACAGTCACCAGCAGTTGCACCTGCACGTCACCAGGAGTGGCAGCAGTCGTGTCAGCTCGCGCATCAGCGTCTGCTGGTGCAGGCTGTGGCTCAGCTGCATTGCTGCGAGTGCTCCTCGTGCGTGGCTGCAGATTCGCGGGCGGCACAAAACTGAGCGGCTGCTGCCTGCTTGCTTTGGAGCGCGTCTCTGCACCGGCTGCGAAGTTGAACTTAAAATCTTGCTCAAACATGCAGGAGCCTGCTATGTTTCCAATCGTCCAGGCTACCCTCATCACCGAACAGCTGGTCCTGCTGGATACGCTCCGGCTGCCTCCTGCTCGGCAGCTGCTGCCAGTCCATGAAACACGGCTGCTGCTCCCACCGCTGGCACGCGTCCGTCACGCTGCTGTGGCTCGCGCGCACCTTGCTGCATGACTGGGATTCCCAGCTCCTGGCAGCGCGCCCTGTAGTGCCGCTGAAGCTCAGGGTCGGGGTTGCTTGGTGTCCGCCAGCGTGCAGCACGGTTGGGCTTGTCGTAGTAGCACGCGCTGGACGGATGGCCCCCTTTGCAGAATCTGCATGGGTCCTGCTGCTGCGGCATTGGCCGTGGGACTGCTGGCCGTGGCGCCGTGGCCTGCTGGCTGAAACTGCGCGGGTGGCTGCTGCTGCTGCCCCGGTAGCTGGTGCCTGCATCAGCAGCAGTGTGCGGCGCATGTTGCATGAGTGCAGCAGCCAGCGCGTTAAAGACCGAGCTAGAGCTCCCTGCAGCTGCAGGTGAGTAGTCTGCCAGGTAGGCGGCACCAGCAGGTGGTGCCAACAGCAGCTGCCGGTTCCGTGGGTGATCAGGGCTCTTGCACTGCACGTTCATGTGGCCGCTATGCCTAGGCAGCATGCACATTGCCAGATCGTGGTCCTTGGGTAGGCCACCTGCTAGCTGTGCTATCTGCTTCACCCTGTCGCGCTCGCTTAGCTGCTGACCATCACCGAGCACAGGTGGCAGCAGCTGCGGCTTACCTGCCTTCGCTGCTGCAAGACGGGCAGCCACTTGCGTCTCCAGCAGCACCAACGCTCCAGCTGCTGCTCTTCCTCCCACAGCTGCGCACAGTGCAGCCCCAGCATCACGTTCTTCTCCGCCCTGGTATGGCTGCGGAGCATGCTCGCCACCGCTTGAGCGCAGGCCCTGTCAGAGAGACCCAGCAGGAAACGTTGCAGGCAGTATTCGTCGTTATACTTGCTGTTTTTGTGGCCAAGGGCGCGCTTGCGCCGCAGCAGATCATGCGCAAAGTTGTCAAGGGTCATGGTGCCCTGCTGCAGCGTGTTGAAAGCATGCTCCTCACGCAGTGATCGGTGCCAAAGGCAAGCTCAAAAATGGCCAGTGCCCGTTCCACCACATACATGCCAGGTGTGAACTCTCTAGCCTTGCTGTCCAGGACAGTCACAAGAGAGCTAGAGGGGGTGCCCATCCTCGCTTCCGCTGCCCTGCGCTCTGCCTCTGCAGCAGCAGCCGCTGCAGCAGCATGCATCATCGCCACCGTCTACCTGTGGCTCACCCTGACAACTTCCGGTCTCTGAGCTCCTGCAGGGATGGTGCTGCTGCTGCTGCTGTCTGAGCTGCTGACCATTGGCTGCAGGTCGGTGCCCACCAGCAGCCCGCGTTGCTGGGCACGGTCGCACAGCCCACTGAACCTCTCAGCGAAAGCACTGGTCATCCTGCCCTCGTGCTCAGGGACGCCAATGTTGTGCTGCAGGGCAGTTCGCGTTCTGCAGTGCTGGGGAGCCACTCCAGGTAGCGCTGCAGCCTTGCAGCCTCAGTTGCATTGGAAAGAGCAAGGCGGATGCCTTCAAGCGTTTCCCTGGCACGTGAGTCTGGTTTCAGGGTTGCAATCAGCTGCGTTATCACCATGCCTGGCATGAGATCCCTCTGCACATGCACAGCACGTTGAAACTGATCAAGCAGGAGCAGCTGTGCTCCTTGCAGGAACTGCTGGCACTGCTCCCCAGGTTCACCTGCATATTGCAGCTGTCTGAGTGTGTGCACGGCCGCAGAGTGCGATGAATGCTCCATGGTACCTGCAAACAGCGGGTTACCGCACACACGGGGTGTCCAGTCAGAGATGCTGGCCCTCGGTGTGTATGTCTCGCTGTCGCTGCTCGATGAGTCAGAGCACACAGCGGTTTGCGAAAACTGTTGTATCAAATCAAACGTTTCAAACAATGTGTTTGCCTGGGGCAGAGTCACCGAGGAGCGAGTGAATGCTTTGTCACTGTCCTGGCCGGAGCCCATACGCGAGGTGAGGTGTGCTCACCTGCAGAACATACTGGCACGGAGCCCTTGATGGCACGGAGCCGCAGAACTGGTCCCGTAGGACGGCCTTAAGGCCCAAGTGGCTCGGAAGCCGTAGAACTGGTCCCGTAGGACGGCCTTAAGGCCCAAGTGGCTCGGAAGCCGTAGAACTGGTCCCGTAGGACGGCCTTATGGCCCAAGTGGCTCGAAGCCGTAGAACTGGCCCGTAGGACGGCCTTATGGCCCAAGTGGCTCGGAAGCCGTAGAACTGGTCCCGTAGGACGGCCTTGAGGCCCAAGTGGCTCGGAAGCCGTAGAAGATGCAGATCGACGCTTGCAGAGTAGAGCTGTGGCCAATGGACGCTTGGATGTAGACCGAAGGTTCACCCGAGTGACCAGACCAACTGTTGCCTCGACTGCTGAGTCTGCCCTGCACTGAACTAGACTGACGAAACTGCTGAACTATTATCTATTAGCAAGCAATACTGAACAAGCATGCAGTTGACGCCGAGAATGCTGATAGTGCTGCCCTGCAGCAAAGGGTGTGTTCGCGGACAGCTAGGCTGGCCCAACACGCTGCATGTCTGACAGTTCTGCTTGCTACTGACCATTTACAGTACCTAGTTGCGCCCAAGATTATGCTGTGGACACCCCTCCGCCGTCCATGCCCGCTGCTTGGAATGCACTGTGCTGTCCTGCAGTCGTGGTCAAAGTATTAGGTTACGAAGGTAGTAGTCTACTCCACACAATTCTCGGCGTGCCTCACCAAAGGCACGCCATCGCCTAAGTAAGCCGCCATCTGTTGTCACAACCCCGGAATAAGATCCCGGTATAACAGGTTCGGCCCTCTTCCCATTGCCAACAATGACCAACTCACGGTCCAAGACAATAACCACAATACTATGTGATAACACATGCAAGGGTACTTCTTGCCCTGATGTACCAACGACCAACCCTTGGGGTGACTCATTCAGATTCAATACACTAATGACTCACTGAGCACACAGTGCTCAGCTCACACAACAGAGCTAATTGGGCAAAGAGCTAATCGGTTATGTCAATCTGGCTACCACCACCTAGCGCCAAACAACTGTGCCATACAACTCAACCCATTTCGCTACCAACTGGCTACGGTAGCCAGAAGCAATGCCTTGGTGCCCAGCACCTTGCACACAGCAACTAGCCCTGCAATGTATGGGATCGCAAGAAATCACACTTGGTGAAGCACACCGCAATGCGCTCGCGAGTACCTGAAACCTCTCCAACACCATCGACACCTGGCATGTGTGGTGAACACAGCAGCATGCTGCCGTCACAATATGCCAACGCTACCGACCGTCAGCATTGCTGAACAGTGCTCGGGCCAATTGTCAGCAACCTGCAACACCAGCGCACCTGTGTAACATACAGCGCTGATTAGACCCAGTGACAACATCACGTTCCAGGCCACAACAACCTCACACACATGCCGTGCCAGCAGCAGACATGTGCCAGCAAGCATGCTTGTGCCGCTTCCAGTCACCCTGCTGGCAGGCCACACTGCAGTAGCGGCACCTGCAGCCAGCACATGCCTTGCTGGCAGCGGCCGCCTCACTCACTCCGGCCCGGTTGGCGCAGCTGGGGTTGTTGCACACCACTGGCAGGGGCGCTGCAGCAACCAGCCCCCTGCACATCTCCAGGGCATCTGCATACGGCTGCACCAGCAGCATCAGTGTTGTGGTGCTGATGGTGCTGCCAGGGGCAGCTGCTGCCGAGCCGGCGTCCAGCAGTGAAACACAGTCAGGCCACTTGGCATCAATGCCCGCCACTGCTGCTGCCCAGCGTGGGCTAGACTGTTGCAGCTGCAGCAGGTAGCCCCACTTGACCGAAGTGTAGCTGCTGCTGCCCCCAACAACATTGACACTAGCGGCGTTGCCGCCGCCGCTGCCGCTGCCCCTGCTGCTTCCATCTGTGCTGCTGTGGCCAGGTCTGCTAGCTGCTGCTGCAGTAGCAGCGCCTGCTGCTGGCCCTGCTTCCCCCCCTGGCACCACCGCTGCTGCTGCTGCTGCTGCTGCTGCCGCCAATTGTGAAAAATGCAGCACCAATGACACATCGTGAGCTGCGCGCAACACAAAGAGCTGCCACAGCAGCCACTGGGCCTCCTTGGTGGCGTGCTGCTGATTGCCGAGCGGCGACGCGATGCCGTGCTCCGCCGCCCCTGGCACTCCCGTCACCCACTTGAAGCTAAACAGAGGGTTGGCCATCAGAGAATCAAACAGGAGCTGCGGTCCTGCTGCCTCCATGACATCGGCCAGCTGCACAAGGCTGCGCACGGCCACCACAGCCACAAGCGCAGCGCTGGCAGCGGCCTGGCTGCTGCTGCTGCCGCTTCCAGTGCAGGTGTTGAGGCTCCCTCTGCAGTGGGGGCACACACAACACAGCATTCAAGATCAAGCGGACCGCTGCTGGAAAGCAGGCCATAGCAGCTGCTGCTGGCTGGTGGGCGGCATCTGCTGCTGCCTCGGCTGCTGGCTGCCGCTGCACACTGACGGCTGCATGAGTGAACTGCGTTGCACACTTGGCTAGGCTGGTCAGGGCGGACGCCAGGCCAGCGACTGCAGCTGTGTTGCCCAGTGCTGCCTCAGAGCCCAGCACTGCGTCAGCTGCATGCGACAGCACGTCAGCGGCTGCCAGCATGTTGGCTTGCTGCTGCGCTGGTGAGCACAGGCAGCAGTCGACGAGGGCTGTGTAGGCCTCTGGGTGTGCTGCTGCCAGGCTGTGCAGCTGCCCCGCCGGCAGCCCTGCAAGCCACACACAAGCAGTGCAGGGACAGTATCACACTTGCGACAAAGCTGTCAAAGGGGTTGACTGTACGAAACAGAAAGACAGTGCACAAGCCAAACGGGATTACATGGCAGCGCTCCGCATGCGCCACCAAACAACCCACAGGTGCAACAGCTCTGCTGACTTCAGCTGCTGCTGCTGCTTGCAGCATCCGCAGTGTTGACTGCTGCATGATCACCTGCCTAATCACACTGTCTGCATCAAGACACCTTTGCTGGACATACCAAGGCGCTAAGCAGTGCAACGAGTCCAGCCATAACCTTGCTCACCACCGAAAATCTCCTGCGGCGGGCCTGCAGCGGCAGCCCCCTGAGCAGGCAGCTGTCTCAACCAAAGCTGAAGATGCAGCGACAAGCATTGCAGAGGCAGCGCGTGTTGAGAGACACAGCGTGAGAAGAGCTGGCTGCAGCACATGTGCACAACGGAAAACGAGGGGCACCATGCATGCACCACCAATCAATCGAACAGCAAAGCTTGTAGCTCCTGGAGCAGCTGCTGCAGCTGCTGCTGCTGCTGCTGCTGCCGCTGCTGCTGCTTCTGCTGCTGCTTCTGCTGCTGCTGCTTGCACCCCCTCATGGAACACGCTACTAATGGCACTAACATCATTATCTTTGTGCAGCCAGACAGCTTCACTGCACCCAACCCAGCATGTGGTTGGATGAGTGAAATTGTATGCTGGCTCACCATACGACAAGTCATGCTGTATTCCTTCAGCAGCCGCCTTCAGAACATGCAGCTGCTGTGCAAGGTCTGCCGCCTCCAGCAGCAGCGCACGCAAGTGACTCTCGTCAGCACCGCTCTGCTGCAGCTGCTGCACTGGCGCTCCCAGCGCCTGCAACAGCTGCAGCCCAGCCCGCTGCAGCACCTCTGGCGGCAGGCAGCCGCTGCCGGTGGCTTGCAGGACAGCCCTGATCACTTCCTTGAGCAGCAAGCAGCTGTTTCGCAGCAGGACTGCAGCCATGCCTCTGTTCTTTGCCAGGGCAGTCGACGGACCAGCAAGCTGCAGCTGCTCCACAGCACTAGCTGCCAGCAGCTGCAGCTCCAGCGCCAGCAGCACGGCAGAGGTTGACAGCAGCGGGGCCTCACGAGCCATGTGCTGCTGGCAGGCACTGCCTCCAGGCATGCTCTGCTGCAAGCTGACCGCCAACACATCTGCATCTGCCTCTCCCAATCCACCACCTGCCCTCCCATGGTTGTTGCTGCCTCCAGGTAGGCCTGGCCACCTGGCAGCAGCTGCAGCATGCCCTGGTGGTAGGCAGGGATGGGCAGCAGGTCTGCCTGTACTTTTGAGCCTGCGTGGTGTGGCTGCTGTGTCTGCCGTGGCTGCTGCTTTTCCTGCTGCTGAGCAGTATGGTCTTGGCGCAGCGTTGCTGTGTATGCGGTCAGCTGCTGCAGCAGCAGCTTAATCATTGCTGGATCCTGCAGCAGGCCAGGCACCTGCTCGGCTGGCTCGTTGGTAAGGGCTGGGTGCCTGAGCAGCCCACAGCACCCATATGTGCATCAACCAGCGCTACTCGTAGCAAGATGCTGCTCCTGCTGCTGCTGCTGCTGCTGCTGCTGCTGCTGCTGCTGCTGCTGCTGCTGCTGCTGCTGCCTGCTTGTGCAGTTGTAAACGTGTCGTTTGTCAGTAACATTGGCTCGCAGCGCTGCAGCTGCTGCACCAGCGGCAGCAGCACAGCAGCACGGAGGTCCTCACCCCAGGCGCATGCATGGGGCCCGCCCACATGTGCATCAGCGTACTGACAGTGCTGAGGGTCGATGGCTGAGGTAGGCTGCCGCAACTGGAGCTGTTGGTACTGCTGCAACAGGCGCTGCAAGGTAGTGGGCAATGCGCTCAGCGGCCTGCCAAGAAACAGTTGAAAAGAAGGTTGATTGAGAAGAAGGATGGTGACAACAGCCATTGCTGGATAAAGCGGTGTAGAAAAGGATAAAGGCATCGGCAGCCACGGCATGTGCTCATGTCAAGGCAACCGAAGGACGCAACAGCGGCGGCCGCCGCCCCCCACCCACCTGACTGCTCCAGCTGCTGCGTCAACGTAGCCACCAAGGGTGCTGCTGTGGTGGCTGCCATCAGGCTGAGCTGTATACCGATCTCCGTATGAAGGACCTGGAGGCTTGCCAGATAGCCTCAGGTGTGCTGAGGCTGATAGCAGCGATGGTCATGTTTGAGATGTGCAGCCGGTGCGGCTGCTGCTGCAGCCACAAGATCAGCGTGCCTGCGCTGTGGGATCGTTCTCTGAAGCACTAGTTTGATGGCATGTTTGGCAGCAGCATCGATCTGCAGTGAATGCACGCCTCAACGAACGCAGCCCAGCAGCCCAGCAGCCCAGCAGCCAGCAGCCCAGCAGCCCAGCCCAGCAGCTTTTTTTAAGAGCTTAATAGCTAAGCACAACCTGAGAGTACTGAAACCCATAGCAAGCTGGCGTGGTCAGGTTGGGTGAGACACCCTAGGGGCAGAGGCCCGACCATCTGACTCCGCTGTTGTTCCGAGTCATCCGTGCAGGATGGCTTAGGACACCACCATATCCCAAGGGCCCTCTTACCACCTCACCAGTCGGCCTGTAGCAGTATGGGCTTGTCGGGTGGGCAGGGCCAAGTGGCCAAGTAGCGCTGCAGTCGCAGTTTATCAGTAAAACAATTGTCCATGCGCTATTCAACTGCTGCTTCAGCAGATAACGAGCAGCAGTGGAAACCCTGGACCAACAGCCTTGAAACGCCACCCAGTCGCAGCATAGGTTGCATATCCGGCACACAGCTACATGCAGCAACAGGCTGCGCAGTACGCACCAGCGGAGAGGGAACAGCCTGGCCAGCAACAGCCAGCGGCAGCACAGGCGCCGGCAGTTGGGACAGCTCAGGGCCGAGTACGTCCCTGCACAGGATTCCTATCCCGATGCAGCAGCAGGGCAAGGCCCACATTTAGCAATCCGCTGTACTCGCAGTGCAGCTAGCGTGCTATGGCATTGCAGCGCATGCAGTGCCGCCAGGTATGGCAAGCAACAATGCTGCTGCCTAGTGCAGCAGCAGCAACGGCAACGGCTAGGCAGCCGCTGTGAGCAGCAGTAACGGCCATAGGCAGCAGCAGCGAAGCTGCTGGCGAGAAGCAGAAGGCAGCCGTGCCGCCAGACACTGAACCGCAGCGCGCACAGCAAAAGCATCAGCAGCAGTGCGTGCGCATCAGCAGCAAGCGCAAATGCAGTTGCACACGCCAGCCCCAGCAATGGACTGATCACCCAGCATTGCAGCGCTGCAGCACGGGCAGCTTCCTCCTGGTCTCACTTCCAAGGAGCGTGACAGAATCCAGCAACGCCGGAAATACTTCCAATGGGATCAGCAGCAGCAGCAGCTGTTCAGGCTTATGCCTGATGGTGGTGTACGCCTAGTGCGGCCACCTCAGCAGCGTGAAGCTCTCATCTGGCAGCATCATCAGCAGTGGGCACTTCGGTGTACATCGCACTGCAGCTATGTTGCATGCCAAGTACTGGTGGCACGGTATAGTGGTAGACACAGCTGACTGCATCAGGCAGTGCGACCACTGCAGTCGTGTCAGAGCCATTTTCAGCAGGAAGCAAGAGCGGCTGCAGTCAATCCCCATCAGCAGCTTAGGCTTCCGCTGGCATGTCGATCTTGCTGGGCCCTTCCGGACAGCAAGCGCAGCTCCAAGAACGTCATGGTGGCTGTTGAGGCCTTCAGTAAGTACCTGGTGGCTGTTCCGGTATCCAGCAAGGAGCCAGATGCAGTTGGGTTTGCGTTCTTGCATCATGTCCTGTCCAGGTTTGCAGCGCCAGGTCAGGTTGTCACAGACAATGGTGTCGAGTTCACAGAGGGCGCATTTGCACAGCTCCTGCTTGACTGCCTGATTGACCATGGCACAACCTCAGTGCAGCACCCAAGTGCTAACGGCTAGGCAGAAAAAGCAGTCGACACAATCAAGCAGGCCTTACGCAAGATGTGCTTGCAGAAGCACCAGCTTGATGACTGGGACACGGATGTGGCATGGCTGTGCCTGGGCTGCAACTGCAGCCCGCGCAGCAGCCACAGCTTCAGCCCCTACGAGCTGAGGTACGCTAGGCAGCCCATCGTACCTCCGGCAGTAAGCGGCGAACTCAGTCAGCCGCTCAGCGTAGACGACCCTACTGCAGCGGCAGCAGACCTCCTGGCTAGAAGCAGCTGGTGCAGCAGCGTTGCCCAGCAGCTATGGCCAACTTGCGCATTGCACAGCATCGTGACCAGCGCAGGTATGAGGCAGTACGGACAGGCCAGAGCCAGCCGCGTATATATCGGTTCATGGCGGGCGACTATGTGTACACGCAGCAGCACCAGCGTCACACCACCTTGCAGCCCAAGGCCAGGCCAGCGATCCTGCGCGTCATTCAAGTGCAGCCGACAGGTGAGCTGGTCCTGGAGGGCGAGTGTGGGCGGACAGCAGAGATCAGGTCAGAGCACTGTGCTCCCTGTCACCTGCCCAACCTGGATGGTGAGGTTGATCCGCTTCTTGCAGGTGTTGACTCATCCATCTGCTGTGAGGTGTGCTCTTCACCACAGCAGGAGGCATAGATGCTGCTGTGCGACCTTTGCAACAGCGGCTACCATACATTCTGCTTGCAGCCCAAACTCAGCAGCATTCCTGAGGGGTACTGGCTGTGCCCTGAGTGTGTGCAGTCGGGTATGACAGCAGCAGATGCAGAGCAGAGGGAGCAGTTGCGCAGCGAGTTGCTGGTGCGCGAGGGCAGATCCAACATCTACCAAGTGCCGCAACTAGACGGCGCGATGCAGCAGCAGAGCAGCTGCACGGCCGTCACATAGTACGTAAGTTCAGTGACCCTGACACTGGGCGCGTGCGGGGCTACTGGGGCCGACTACACTATTGTGGGCCTCTAGCTAGGCCTGTGTTCTTTACAGCGTTGTATGAGGACGACGACAGCCAAGCCATGTCAGTCAGGCAGGTTCGTCCCTTGCTGCAGCCAGTGGGCAGGCAGTCACCAGCCAGTGTCAGCCTACCTGAGCTGCCAGTTGCGCCAACCGCAGCAGCAGCGAGTGCTTCAGCAGGTGACACCTTGGCGCAGTGGCAGCTGCAGCACATGGCAGCAGCATGCAGTAGGTCAGCATCATCAACCGCAATGCCAGTTTTAGCAGCAGACGTGCAGCTGCTGGCCAGAGCAGTTGATTCAGCAGGATGGAGGCCATGACAGGTCCCACATCCTCGGCACCACAGCAGCTGTTACAGCAGCTGCCACCGCTGGTCAGCAGGCCTTGGCAGGTCAGTGTGCTGGCGCATTCAGCTTCTGCGTTGGTGCTAGCGCCGCAGCCATCGACCCTCCTTGATGCGTTGGCAGCAGCAATCAGTCAGCAGCCGCTGTGCTATGCAGCCACAGCAGCGCTGCCGCTCAGCATTGGCCAGCTGCTTCAGCAGCACAGCAGCCGTTGGGACGCGCAGCTGCAATCAAGGGTGCACAGGGACTTTGGATTGTAGTGGGATGTGGCATTCAGCCCCTTGCAGCATGGCTGCAACCCAGCTACCAGCACTTGCTTCAGTGAGTGGCAGTGCTTGGACCATCACATCGTCACAGCGTCTTCAGCTGCAGCTATGGCAAGCAGCGTAGGATGCACATCAGCGGTGCAGTAGCATAATGCAACAGCCTTTACCGCTCTTCTTCAGCAGCAGTGCGTTGACTCCAGCGCTAGCACAGCAGCGCTTGGTAACACTGCATGTACATTACATTTTGTTTGTGTGTAGATTTGTTTGCATACCTTCACTGCTGTGTCAGTAACACTGCCAGCAGGGCTTACTGTCTCAGCAGTGTGTGTGTGGGGGGGGGGGGGGGGGGTATACTGCATTGTAGCAGGCTAAAGACAGCAGCCTGATGTATGTATAATTTTGAAGCTTATTATAGCAGCATGCATGTTGTCTGGCGAACGGAAGCCGACAGCAGCAGTCAGCTGGCTTGTTGCCAGCTATTTTGATGGTAATTGACGCCGATCTCGTGTGTCAGGTCAGCTGACGCCAGATTTGGCCTCGTAATCAATTTGTCTCGACTAGCAGTGCTGCCAGTGGGCAGTCACTGCTGTGTCCAGCATTGTGGAGTAGTCAGCCTGGCTGGGTACCCACCGGTGTCACCAGGCCAGTGCTGGTGACTTGGTGCAGTGATGTCACTGCTTTGACGTAGTGCACTTTTGCTCTCTTCAGCGTGCCAACAGATGATTGTTCATCGATTGGCATTTGATGGCGTGTTCCCAGCGAGCATGTCAGCGAGCATGTCAGGCTTTGCGAGTGTGGTGGTCGGAAGGCATGCATTTACCCGACGCACCGGCTTGATCCCATGCCCTTGGAATCGATTCCTTGAAGCACTAGTTTGATGGCATGTTTGGCAGCAGCATCGATCTGCCGTAAATGCACGCCTCAACGACTGTGATTCTTGTCCCACTAACGCAGCCAGCAGCTGTTATTTAAGGGAGCTTGGTAGCCGAGTAGAACGAACCCAGGAGCATTTAGACCCATAGCAAGCTGGCGTAGTCAGGTTGGGTGAGACACCCTAGAGGCAAAGCCTCGACCATCTGACTCCGCTGTTGTTCCGAGTCATCCGTGCAGGATGACTTAGGACGACCACCATATCCCAAGGGCCATCACAGCGTTTTTAGCCGCAGCTACGGCAAGCAGCGTGGGATGCACATCAGCGGTGCAGTACCATAATGCAACAGCCTTTACCGCTTCAGCAGCAGCAGCAGTGCGTTGACTCCTCCTTCAGCAGCAGTGCGTTGACTCCAGCGCTTGCACAGGAGCGCTTGGTAATACTGCATGTACATTACACTTTGTTTGTGTGTAGCTTTGTTTGCATACCTTCACTGCTGTGTCAGTAACACTGCCAGCAGGGCTTGCTGTCTCAACAGTGTGTGTGTGTGTGGAGGGGGGGAGGGGTATACTGCATTGTCGCAGGCTCAAGACAGCAGCCTGATGTATGTATGATTTTGAAGCTTATCACAGCAGCATGCATGTTGTTTGGCGAAAGGAAGCCGACAGCAGCAGTCAGCTGGTTTGTTGCCAGCTAGTGCGATTGTATCTGACGCCGATCTCATGTGTCACGTCAAGCACATCTCACACACATAACCCACGCCCAATGCAGTCTGCAAGGCGGCTGCACACGCAGCAGCAGCCTTTGCCAGACCATCTCAGAGACGTAGCCTGCCACTGCCAAATACAGGGCATTTTGATGACCTCGATGCCCAGCAAGCGGCAGTGCAGAGGGAGACGCCGCCAGATGAACCAAGGCGCCACTCAACCGTGGTGTGGGCAGCCGGCTGAGTTCTCTGCGCACAGCGCACAGGTTCCTAATGCACTGCACTGTTTTGCTGCGCACCGATGCATGGTGGTGCGCCTCGCAGCCCTTCAGGCAGATCAGGTCAGCCTCAAGCTAGTCGGTTTGCCGCCACATATGCATAATGTGCAGGATCATCACTGGTGATCCAGGCCAATGCTGCTAGTGGGCCTTCAGACCAGCGGTGATCACGCACTATGTCTAGTAAACCACCCACAAACAACGGCAATCTGCGCACCACTGGCGCGAGTATGATGTAGCTAGTCCTGTCCCAAGCACATGACACGGCTGCTTGCTATGCATCTCGCTAGACGCAATGCATGCACACTGTCATGGAAACACAAGTTCTTGACACGAAGACGCGCCTTGCAGCGAGAGGGGTTTGCTCAGCTGCCAGCTCTGTAGCCAAGCCTCGCGTCATGCATGATTGCAGCATGCACCAGGCGCCGCACACCATCGGCTGATGGACGACGAAATAACAGCAGGCACCCCTTCTGCTACTAGTACGAGACTGGCAAGCAGCGGGTCTGGTGCCTAACAGACAATCACTAGTTTTTTTGCAGTTAACCTTCTAAAGTGATACCCAAGTGTGGTAACACAGCCCGCGGCATCTGGAACCCACACACAAAGTCGCCATCGCATTTGAAGACCCCAACCAACTCTACAGGTACCACAAGCTGGTCTATGTGTCAGCACTACACAGCACATATGCACATCCCAACATATATGCCTTCCTGTCTGCAGCCAGCAGAGAACGTGACTACACTCCTTCCTAGTCTACAACAACTGCAGCATCAGTGGCAACCATCCACCGACAACACATCAATGACCAACAGAACAATACGACAACAGTGACACAGCCACACACGCACACACAAACACCAATTCACCCCACACACATAAGTTTTTAAGCTACTTGAGCTGCACCCAAACCAGCCTACGCACCTGCTCACAGGCACACAGTTGCCTTCACGCCAATATGGTGGCTGGTACGCACATACCAGCTGTCCAGTGCACCTGTCACTTCTAGGTCACACCCGCTCACCAACATGCAGTGCCCATTTATTGAAAATCAGTATGTTGCCCCCCATGCAATGCTGTCTCTGCACTTTACGTACCGCCGGTGCATCGTCGGCCTGCCACCAGCCTGGCCTGCCGCTGCTGCCGCCGCCGCTGACGCAGCAGCTGCAGCAGGTACTTGTTTTGGTTGTGCAGCCGCTGCAGCGCCCCCTGCATGTGCTGCAGCTGAGCTACAGGCACGCGAACACTGCTGTCGATGCCAGGCTGCTGCTGCTGCTGGTGGTCGGGCTCATCAGTGCTGCTGGCCTGCTGCCGCCTTTGTTGCTGCCGCAGCTGCTGTAATCCATTGTTTGGCATATCCTCCACAACAGCATGCTTTGGTTTCGGCAGGCCTATTCTACTTTCCTCTCTGTCAAGCACTTTTGCGCAGCCCCATGCATCCCTCTTACGCTTCTTTTGTGTGGCGTTTGCCTGTTGCAGTGCCTGGGGCGGGTGTGCATCCAGAGACTTCTTCAACGTCCAAACCCACAGCTGAGGCGCGCTCGGGAAGCAGTAGTGGCTGCACTCTCTGCCCTGTGAGTTGTTGCGGTGATACTCCCAAGCAGTCACCTGGCAGCAGCAGCAGCAGCAGCAGCAGCAGCAGCAAAATAGGTTGAAGCATCGACCAGCAGACGCGCACATGTGCACAGTTATTTCAGCCGTGGTGTTGCGTGGGTGTCACTACTACTGGCTGTCACTACGACGCAGGTGCAGCAGATGTTGTACATTGGCATGCGGGCGGCCAACCTTTGTATCTAGCTGGGCTAGTGCCTGAGGCAGGTTCAGTTCTGTACTACTTCAGTGTATTGCATTGTATCACTGTATCACCGGGCACTGCTGCTGGCGTTGCTGCTGTTTTCGTCGCTGTCGCTGCTGTTGCAGGTGGCTGCACCGCGCTCACCGTGGAGTTGTACACTGGCAGTACAGGCATGCCGTACTGCCTCTCCAGGACGCTGTGAACAGCCGCATTGCGCCACGTGCCATGCACCACTGCTGCCACCTGCTCACTGCCCGCCTGTGCTGCCACAGACCCGTTGGGACCCAACGCCACCCCAGCACAGGCTGGCAGGTGAAAGGCCCACTCCTGGCCCCCACCCATGCTTCATCAAAGTCTCCATCTGGAGAGTCAAAGTGCTGCTTAGGGGTCTCCATGAAGAACCAGTTTGGGAACTTCCCGCGAAGTTGTTGGTACAGCTTGCCAAGTGCGTGCAGGTGGCTGTTGTACACTTCAGGCCTGCTGCGGCGGTGCCACAGGCCGACATGCACCACAAAGATGTCATCCGGCCGGGCGATGCTTTCGAGTAGCACTGGCAGGACGCCTGGGCCTGACCTGTTGCCCTGCTGCCAGGGTCCAGCCAGCAAGTGGCCTTGCACAGCATGGATCTGCACGGCAAAGTTGGCGATTGGTAAGAAGCGGTGACAGTAGCAGGAGGCTGCTGCTCTTAAGGGCAGACACATGTTGTGACGTCAATCCTAATTATCATGTGGCACTGTTGGCCATGTGCATCTGCTGTTGGTGCCTCAACCCTGCTGCTGCTGTGTCACTCCACAGCTGCACCGGACATGCTTGCTGGTACCGTTATGACACGGTGAATGCCAGCCCATGACTGATGCGATTGCATCTGATTGACGCATGTGCATACCTGGCACAGCCGCGTGTCATGCATCATGTGGGCGCACCACGGCTGCCCCTGCCCAGGAATGTTGTCTAGCAGGCCCATTGCTGTATAGTTGTTGCTGGCATAGTAGGTATGCAAGTCCTGGAACTCGATCAGGAAGCAGCGCAGAGCCCTGTACAAGTCCTTGGCCATAGAATCACTGCAAACAGTAGTGGAAAATCGCAGAATCCACGATGATCACGTCTCGCCATGTTTTCAACTAACTTTGTAAGTGCTGGCAAATCCAACGTGGATACTCGGCTGTGGCATACTCTGACAAGAACTGGAAGCAAAGCAGGGCGTATGTAATGGCCATTGATGTGATCCAGCTGTCAGCTGTGCTGCCCAGGTGTCACCAGCCAGCCAGACAGCAGCAGCAACAGCTGCAGCAGCAGGGGCATGAGATCGGGACTTACCCGATCACCCACAACGTGCGTCCGCGCAAATGCGGCCATAGATCACATGGAGTGAGCTGCAGCATCTCTGGCCCCTGCTTGAGCCGAAGGGTGCTTTTCACGAAGCCTGTCTGTTGGGCACTGCATATCTGCTGGTCCCAGTGAGGCTGTCCCGTAGGCTGGGTCCCGAACGAACAAAACTTGGACCATAAACCGCCTCTTCTGCAGTTTAAACAAGGTCGCTCCTTGTAGATGCCACCGAACAAGTACGGGTCGCGCCCATCCTGAATATGCTCTAGTTCTTGCCGCTTGTAGTACACAGGACAAGATCTTAGTGTACTAGTTGTTTCTGTAATACAAAAGAAAAAGCCGGAGATCAAGCAAAGGAGCAGCAGCAGCAGCCTGTTGTAAGGGCGCATCGTTCTCTGCGCTGTGCCATCCAAATGAGCTGCCGTACAGTCACTGATTTAAAAGTAATGACGGGTATTGCACCGGTTGATCAAGGCAAGGCGCACGTGCAAAGCTGTCTTTTTTGCGAAAGTTTGTTACACTGCGATTGGTCAACAGACACAAAAGAGTGACTCTCACCAACATGCATGACAACAAAGTTACCCATCGCGGCTGCACACCAGCAGCACCCATCCTCTTCTGCTTAGCACCCTCAAAAAAAACGAGATGGAATTAAATAATACCAAGGCCTTCATCATCCGGCAATTGAGAGGCTTCCCTCAGCCAGCCGTTGCTGGCATCCACATATTATCTCGTCTTCACATATGGGCCTGTACAGGCTTAGCGTCACTAGGTCACCTAGGTCACTGCTTATGATAATACCGAACTCCTGCTTGCTGCTCCTGCTGTATGTGCATCAGCAGCCCTGTTGCTGCATCATCCAGAAGGTCAAGCACCAGGTCAAAGCCTGCAGGCCCGCCATAGTAGGGATCAGGCACTTCATCTGCTGCCTTGGCCTTGCTACAGTAGCGCGTCATCAGGCTGGTCTTGCTCCGCACCTGCCAGGTGAGAGCAGCAGCGGCATGCACACAGGGCGTTGTGACACCGCATACGATGCAACACATGGCATCCATATGTGTATGCTGCAACAGGCTGACCTGCACGGGCTGCTGCAAGACTAGCTGGAGCTATGGCGTGTGATCTGGCGCTGTCATTGGCAGTTTCCCGTACGATACAAGTTGTCACTGACGCCGCAGCTGCACCGGACTTGGTGCTCAGCAGCTGCGTGTGCGTGCCTTTCACACGCCCTTTTGGGGGGGGGGGGGCGCAAGTTGAGGATCAGTGCAACAAGGCCGGCCCAGGAGTGACTATATTTTGTATCATTATAAGGCCGGCCAGGAGTCCTGACCTCAGCAGCGCACCTCATCCAGGCGTGGCAGCTGCTGGTCCTGCTCTGCCCAGTAGCTGGCTGCCTTGAGAATGTCACGCACGTTGCGGGGATCCATGCCTGCAAGCAGCATGCAGCGATCAGCACTCAGCAGCAGGGGATGCAAAGCCAGCACTCGTGAAGCCAGCTGCTGCTGTCAACAGCAGAGCGTGCTAGCTGCAGCCAAACTGCGTCTGCTGTCCGACCCCACAGCACGGCTGCTTGCCGCTCAAAAGGCCTACGGAGGCCTGCATATGTGTATCCAGCCGTTCAAAGCTTTTGCCTATAGCGCTTACATGCCTGCACTGAGCTCAAAATGTGCTCAGGCCTCACCGATTATGTAGTCGAAGCGCTTCAGGTCTGACGGCTGCAACGGCCTGCTGGTTGAGGTTAGCCGCACGCCACGCTTAACAGCTGCACACCAGCAGCAGCAGCAGCAGCGGTATACAGCAAGTTCAATACACAGTCGGGCCAAGAACAACACCAGCTAGGCAGTAGGACGAGTTTGAATTGATAAACTGCACGTCCATGTGTGGGAAAACGCAACACGCACAACATCCGAGTGGATGCATCGTATTCAGCTACTTGACACCCAGTCATGCGCTGCTCCATAGGCTGCAGCACACGGTGCTCGGCTCGCCACACATGTGGGTGACCAGCTGTGTGGCCCGGCCTGCTGCCTTGCGGCGCACCTGCGGCGGTCATGCGCGAGTCTGACTCATCGCCCTCGTGGTAGCTGAAGCCACCAGGCAAGTACCAGTTGCTGCTGCCACCGCCTGCACGCAGACGCGCACAACACTGTCACCAGGTTGCCGTTGATTGTAATGTGTGCCAACAGGGCCGTGCGTTGGGCCTGCCAGCCGCACACAATACATACACAACACACTTGCAGCATTGCAGCAAGAGGTGAGTCGCTGCGTGCACATGTGCTGCTGCAGCTTTGCACACCACGAAGCTGACCACAGAGCTCATGCCACGCCTCAGACTATCACAAGACTGAAAGACGCGCGTGCAGCATTACATGAGCAGCATGCCGCATTGCCAGTGGCGCCACCCCCACACCTCCTGACGTCCTGCTGGCCCACTGGGCATCTGGTTGGGGTGCATGGCCGCGGACCTCGCATGCCCCTTGCAGTGCACTGCTGGCGTGCTCACCTGCACCACAAGAGGCTGTGTGCTCACCTGTACCGCAAGAGTCTATGTCAAACTGGTTGGCTAGCCCAGCCTTCTCCACCACGCTCCTGAACATGGCCTCTGCAGTTGGGCTGCGGCAGATGTTGCCTGGCAGATGTGTGCAAACACAGGGCAGGGAGGGGCGCAGCAGAGGTCACAGGCCTCAGCGACGCCAAGTGATGTCAACAGGCGTATGAGTCAGCTGCAGGTGTCAGCATGCAGGCTTGCGCTTGGTGTTGCCTTCCATTGCAGGCGCGTGGCAGTTTTGTGCGCCAAACAGCATTGTGCCAACAACACCAAGCCAGCTGGTGGTGACCTAGCAAGCTGCTGCTGCATTATAGGGTACCATAACATTATTTGCACCTGCAAGTGTACATTCAAGCAGTAGTATGTCGCTCCCTACCCAGGCAGACAAACAGGACAGATCTCTTGTTATTGATGCCACCCTGGCCAGATGCTGCCTGCCAGGCAGTGCAATTGCAAGGTCACGCAGCAGCAGTAAATTCATTGCAGTAGTAAAACATTGGTTTACGTCCATTGCGCACGCAGCGTGCATGTTGTACTGAGGCCTCTGGCTTTTGGACTGGCTGTGCACCAGCAGCATTGCTGGGTGCTGCTGCATCTAGCCAGCTGCTTGACAGCATGCTGCAACAGCAGTACTCGTGCTCTTAGAGCGCATCAATGGCATCACAACTTCAGGGGAGGACACGCTGCCGATTGTGCTGCTGGCTGTGCGCTCACTTGCGTTCTGGTTGCCATCTGTCTTCTGGCACTACCTGCCGAGGTGCTGCTCCGCAATCCAGCGGGTTCAGCTGCTGAACTACCCAAGTAACGTACAGTAAGTAAGTTTTGCTGTC